>ML423910.1:0-45178 GCA_005239525.1 Nicotiana knightiana
TCAATACAAAAAGGAGGGGAGGGATTTCAAAAAATGAAATATCGTGATTATATACTTAGCTAATGTTCATATTTGCAGGTGCTAAAGAATTGGCATGCTTCAGATATTAACTGCAAAAAGATCTTTGATGAAATGAACGCGATCACACAAAATTCTAGGGATTATTGCTTGGTGCTGGTTGATGGTCGACCAGCATTGCAAATAATTGTTAAGGTTATATTGCTTTATCGGTACGTTCAGATGGGAAGTAATAGCAATAGCGTTATCATACCAACTAATTCAAGTGATGGGAATTGCTTGCTTTGCAAAAATAAGCTCGTTGGTAATTTGAAAGTAACAGGGATGTTATGTTCCCATATGTTTCATATCAATTGTATTAGAATTTGGCTTGGGGAAAATAATGGTTGTCCATCTTGTGTTGCCAATGTTGATGGCCTAGCTGATTTCATGTTATCCAGCATGAAACTTCAAAGTTAGGTTTATTAAACCAAGGTTTTAGCAGTATTCATTGTAAGAACTATCGAATTGCTGAATAAAACTGGATTATGTTCTACTTTTTAATTTGATATCTTTTTTGGATTGATATATTTTTTTTATAATGTTATCCTTACCTGGTTTTTTTTTTTGTGAGGGACAAATTTCACTAGAAATGTCCCGAGTTGTAATGTGATCAGTTATATTAAAATTTACTACTTTTTTGTAGAAAAAAAAAAGTTTTTCTTCTTCTTTTTAGTGGTTTCGTATTTATTAATTTAAAATTATAACATTGTGAATTGTCGATTCCAATTTTCAAGGGTGGTTCTAGGATAGAATCGGTTTTTTACGTCCATAGGTCCCCAGAAGTGAGTTCTTTTAGGGCCAACGAGGCTGTTCAAGAATGCTCGGAGAAAAGCCACGATCTTGTAATCAAATATCTCTGCATATAAAAAATTACAAACTTTGAAAGTAATTAAAACAAAACATGTTTATACTTTGGATGTTCCCTATGGAAAGGCTTGAAACCTCCGAAATTGCTGAGAGATATGGAGGCTTATATTGAGTAGATATAATTTCGATAATATATAGTTAATACGAGTGAGTTTATATTTTATACAACATGTACATCAACGCGATAAACTATAAAAAAGAAAGAAAAAGATAAGAACTATCTAAACAAAACCTAAAGAATTAGGAACTATCAAATATGAAATTTTAAAAAAATAAGCGATGTTCTAAAACGTCAATACCACACAAGAGGGGCGTGATTTGTGTGGTGTCTGATTTTCTCGTGCACTAATTATGGAAGAACAAGGTTTTTCTATGTTTTCCAACCTATACAGTTTGCGGAATAATAAATACAAAAAATAAAGAACACAAGAATTTTACGTGGAAAACACCTGGCTCAAAAGGTGAAAAACCACGACCTACTTTCCAGTAGGATTTTCTCAAACACTCCACTAAAATCACTGCGCCAAAAACAGCAATTACAAAAACTCTTTGTAAACCTAGGATTAACTCTAATCCCATTGTGGCAAACTAGCCTCTAGCTATTTGCGACAAACTCCAAGTTAGCTATAACTTGTACACTCAGTACCTATTACAAATGCTTCTAGATAAAGCTAGAAAGGTACAAATTGAAATCCCTACTACAAGTAAACTAGACTAAAAGACAACAGTTGGAACTAGTTCTTCTAGCTGTTCCAAGTAGCTTCAGAGTCGCACGCTTAAATTTCACACGAACTGCTTGCAAAATTGCCTTGCTAATTTTTCTCTCAATTCTTGCTTAACTTCTGCTTTTGTGCGTGCCTGTACAATAAGAACAATCTGCAATATATAGGATTAGTAGACGAGAGATTTACTAGAGTTCTAATGCTACTCTTCCTTGGTGGAAGAGTTCTAGTTAATCTCAACTCCTCGAATCCTTCCTTATCTTTGATTCTGTTCTTTCTGAATGAGGAGTCCTTCTCCTTATTGTCTTGCAATCTTTTCGATCAGGAGATATCTCTTTAATTCACATATTTCGTTTATCTCCTGCATGTGCACCTCACATGCCTTTAAATCTGCATGTGACTATGTCGCCAATGATGGACCTAGTTCAACTTTAAGTTCCTTTGTCAATCTTCAAAACTATTCAATTTCTTGGGCCAACAAATTCCCTCTTTTTGATGATGACAAACTCTATGCTTAGGTTTGTAACCAACTTAATCCAACATTAAAACATTTTAGAGTATTGAGCATTTATCATAAAAGAACGAGGTTTATTAAGTTATAAATATCACATGTTTAGAATAGTACATGACCATATGACCATTTTCCCCCTTTTGCCATCATCGAAAATTTGTAATTTTTAGAAAGTCCCAGATATTTAAGAATTACTCATGGCCACTGGACCAACTGCAAGTGCAATAATTATCAATAGGAAATCAAGAATGCAAACTATCAAAGAAAATGAAACAAGATTAAGAGAAAAAGAAGCATAATTCATTGATAGAAGCATTATTCAACCACAATCCACAAGAAGAAATAAAAAACAGTTAACATCATGAGCAAAAGAAACAAGAAAAATCCCTAATCTGGGTCACTGAAAGTCGAAGACAGGCTGGACTACTAAGGCTGGGAAGGGGTGGAGGCTGGGCTTTTAGCTTGGAGAAGAGATAGCATATAATTAAAAATCCCCTCATTTTTCTCCTTTTCTTTGGCAAGCTCAGTTCTGAGAGCATCCCTCTCATTTTCAACCTCAGCCAGGCGATTCTTCAGCCTAAGAATTTTTGCATCCTTAGCCCCACCCTCCCGCACAAGTGCTCTGACTTTGCTATTCACCGGAGTCTTCCTGGATGAACCAGGTTCATTTTCAGAAACATTGACAACATAGTCGCATGCCAGAAGAGTGTTTTTGCAAAAGTGATCCTTAACTGTAGCCATTTATGCCTTCTTCAGAGGCACCTTGTAGTGAGCAAGTACAATTGTGAGGATGAATCCATAAGGAATGGCATGAGCCTTGGAACCGTTTACCACCCTGTCCAGGAGCTGGATGATGAAGTAAGGCCAGTTGATCTGCTTTCCACTGTCCAGGCACTCCATGAGAACTAAGTCCATGTAATTTGCTATGTGCCTTCTCTCCTTCCTTAGCAATACACACTTGTTAATGAAATCAAACACCACCTTGTGAGGAGGCTTCATCTCACTTTTGTAGACAACCCTTGGTTCAACCTCCTCTTCATTGTCACATAACCTTCTGATGATTTGTAAAGCAGTGGGAAGAGCATCCAAGCTGGGCCATCTCTGCCTGGTGTAATCATCATATCCTTCAGACAGGATCCTAAGGACTTCTCCCAATTCTATGGCATCAAATGAAATTTTGGTCCCCTTCACTTGGCTAGAGACCCTACCGTCCTTGATTACAGCATTGGCCATGAACTCGACTATCTCACTTCTGGCCAACCTCCCATCCAGCTGAAGGACCATGTCCTTCCAACCGTGCATATCCAGCTTATCTATTAGATAGACCAGTCTAGATTCCTCCAAATATTTCAGCAATCTCCCTTTCAAAATGGTGCGCTTCCCAAACTTAGTCAAATTTTCCTAGTCTCCAGCAGTCTCATCTTCTTCATTAGCACTCCAATCTGCCTCTTCATCAATTTGAACTTTCTTCGACTTTATTGTAGACCTGGTTCTCTTGGCTACAGTTGAGGGTGTAGCAGACACAGATGCAAACTTCTTTGAAGAAGTCTTGGCTTTCTTTGGTTTGGGGGTCTGTACCTCAACTTCTGCCCTTTGATCATCTTGATGGACCAGGTCCATCTCCTCAATCTCCACAGCCTCTACAGGCTCAGAAATTTTATCCTTTCCCTTCTCAGCTCTCTTTTTCTTACTCTCTTTCAAAGCCTTTTGTATCTCATGCTCACTCTGCCTTAGTGCACTTCTTGTGGTTCTTCCTCTTGGAAGAGGAGTTTCAGAACCAGTAGATGGAGTGATTTTTCTCTTGTTACTTGCTCCGGCAGTTTCAGACTTCTTAACCTTTGGAGTCCTTTTCTTCTTTGGTTTATAACTCGCTTCTAACTTCTTCATAAAATTTGCCAATGTCTCCTCAATGGATGAACCAGGTTTATCTATAGATTTTCCTAGATTTTCTAATCCCTCAGCCGCTTCACTTGATTCATTTCCCTCTGACTCCTTGGCTCCCTCTATTACTACTGTTTCAGTACCACAAATAGACGTTCTAGTAATTTCTTCCCCTGTTCCCCTTGCTTCACTCCGACTTCCCTCTCTCTCTATTTCTTCCCCAATTTTATTTTTACCACCTCTTCGTCTTACTTCTGGAAACTCCACATTTTTCACAGACCCAACCAATACAAACCTGTTTTCTAAGTTCTCCGTTATTTCAGACACATTCTCATAACCGATATTTGGTAAAGATGATACCTGTTCAGAATCAGATGATCATTTTGCTTCCTCAATAGCTGATTTGAACGAATCGCTGGAATTGTCTGATTCTTGAACCTGACTGGCTTGTAATTTGGCATTCAATTTTCTGGCGAGAGAATCTGCAACCACTGTTTTCCTGGCGAGCATTTTAACCCTTCTTTTTATGGGTTTTGAACTAGGGCTAGGTTGAGGAATAGTGGGACTGGGTTGAGAAGGAGTAGGACTTGGTGGTGGAGGTGTTGAAGAAGTCGAAGATGGAGTAATAGGTGGTGGAGTACCAGAGTTGTCCGAAGGGTTAGTCATTTTTGATTGAAGATGGAAGATGATTTTGAGTTGAAGAAGAAAAGAGAATTAGGATCAGGGTTTTTTTAGTAGAGAGATGAAAGGGTTTCGACGGTTATGGCTTAGTGGATGATGACTTAGAAAAGTGATGATGATGGGGTTCTAAACGGGATGGGTAATTAATATATAACAGGAGTATTATGGGTCAAAAAGAAGTCTAATCACTTCTGTAAGTGTCAGTTAGAGATGACGGTTACTGCTACCCTATTTTCTAGGCTTTTAATTTGATAGGATTCTAAGAGGTGACGGAAATGGTTCAAAATTAGGATAATGACTATATTTTGAAAAGATCTTGTTTTAGGTAGACTTCTGCTCATGATTAACTATTAGTATTTCAAAATGTGTATGGTAGAGAACACATACCTCGCCTTTCAGATGAACCAGCACCGATGAACCAGGTTCATCATGTAAGAAACCTCTTGATCAAGCCTCAAATTTCAACAATAGGAAAAACATCATTAGTAATCAATGAGTCATTTCAAAATATCGCAAGAGAGTATGTTATTCACAGCATGAGACTGAGCAACGATTAATCTGATTATTTACAAAAATTTCAGAATTTCTAGCCAAAATATTTGTTTTGTACATTATGAACTGGTTCAATTAGGTGATCTTAATCATCCCTAACTCTAACCTGTTCCTTTCAAAATTCTCTCTACTTAGTGCTTTTGTATAAATGTTAGCAATCTGTTTATCAGTAGCACAAAATTCAATAGAGATCAATCCTTTCTCATAATTATCCCTTAAAACTGATGTCTAACATCTATGTGCTTAGTCCTTTTATGATGAACATGGTTCTTTGTCATACTTATAGCACTGGTGTATAGGGATGCATCCAACATCGATTCCAAAATCTAGCAGTTGTTGTTTAATCCATAATAATTGAGCACAACATGAAGTTGCAGCCACATACTCAGCCTCAGCAGTGGATAGAGCTACATAATTCTGCTTTTTAGGGGCCCAAGACACAAGGCATGAGCACAGAAAATGTGCCATACCTGAGGTGCTCTTTCTATCCACTAGAAAACCTGCATAATCAACATATCCCATAAGATTAAAGTTACTACCTTTTGGATACCAAAGACATAGATCAATGGTGCCTTTTAAGTATCTCAAGATTCTTTTTACTGCAGTTAGGTGGGATTCTTTTGGATTCAACTGAAATCTTGCACAAAGTCCTACACTGAAAATAATGTCAGGTCTACTAGCAGTGAGATACAACAGTGAACCAATCATTCCCCTATACAACTTTTGATCAACAGACGAACCAGGTTCATCTACATCTAGTTTAGTGGTTATTGCAATAGGAGTGTCAATTTCTTTGGAATCTTCCATTTTAAACCTTTTAAGCAACTCTTTCACATACTTTTGCTGATGGATCATAATTCCATTTGAATTTTGTTTAATTTGTAAGCATTAAAAGAAATTAAGCTCACCCATCATGCTCATTTCAAATTCACTCTCAATTAGTTTAGCAAATTCTTTATTTAGCATTTCAGTGGTTTCTCCAAAGATTATGTCATCTACATATATCTGAACTACTAAGAGATCTTTACCTTTTTTTTAAAGTACTTTCAATTTTACCTCTCTTGTAGTCATGCTCAATCAAGAATTTTGATAACTTTTCATACCATACTCTAGGAGCTTTCTTGAGACAATATAGTGCTTTGTCAAGTTTGTACACATGATCAGGATTCTCCTTGTTCTCAAACTCTAGAGGTTGCTTGACGAACACCTCTTCCTTTAGATAGACATTTAGGAAGGCACTCTTGATATCCATCTGGTGAAGGGTGAATTCCATGTAAGCAGCAAAGGCTATGAGGAGTCTTATTGCTTCCAGCCTTGCCACTGGAGCAAAGGTTTCATCATAGTCTATGCCTTCCTCCTGACTGTATCCTTGAACTACCAATCTTTCCTTGTTTCTTGTAACTGTTCCATCTTCATCAAGTTTGTTTCTGAAGACTCATTTTGTGCCAATTGGTTGATTTCATCTTGCATTGCGTTCACCCAGTTTGCATCCTGCAAAGCCTCATCAACATTTTTAGGTTCAATAAGAGATAGGAAATCATCAAAAGCACACAGATTCTTCAAAGAGGATCTGGTTTTGATTCCAGAGGTTGGATCAGTGATAATGTTCTCAATAGGGTGAGAACTTTGATATTTTTATGGTTTCACAACCAACTGGTTACTCCTTGAAGTTCCTTCAGTGCCTTGTTATTGTGGAACAGGATTAGGTCCAGGTTCCAATGAGGTTTGGAAGTTAATTTGTTCAGTTCCCCCTGTCATGTTGCCAGGGAGGGATGAACCTGTTCCATCCTCCAGTGTTCCTCCAATATCGACTGAGTTTCTGACCATCCCAATTTCTTCATCCTCTTGTTCCTATCTATTAGAAAGAATGTTAGTTTCATCAAAAACTACATGCACGCTTTTTTCAACACACATAGTTCTTTTGTTATAGACTTTATAAGCCTTACTATATGAAGAATATCCCAAGAATACTCCCTCATCACTTCTGGGATCAAACTTACCTAGGGAGTCTTTACCATTGTTGTGCACAAAGCACTTGCAACCAAAAGCCTTAAGGTGGGATATATTTGTCTTTCTCCCTTTAAGTAACTCATAGGGAGTTTTCTCTACAAGTGGACTAGTCATGCACCTGTTTATGATATAGCATGCAGTATTAATAGCTTCTGCCCAGAAGCTATAAGGTAGTTTATTAAAAAGAAGCATAGTCCTAGCCATATGTTCAAGTGTCCTATTATTTCTTTCAACTACTCCATTTTGTTGTGGAGTTCTAGGATCAGAAAAGTTGTGATCTATGCCATGCTCATCACAAAATTCAGCAAATTTAGCATTTTCAAATTCAGTGCCATGATCAGACCTAATTGATACAAGTTGATTTCTTAATTGTTTTTGAATTTTTCTAACAAGGAAGTAAACATGTCGAATGAATCATCTTTGGATGTTAGAAAAAATGTCCAAGTAAATCTAGAATAGTCATCAACAAGCACCATCACATATCTCTTACCACCTCTGCTTAAGGTTCTCATAGGACCACAAAGATCCATATGGACCAGTTCCATCGATCTGGTGGTACTTACCACTTTCTTTCTTTTGAAAGAGGATCTTACCTGCTTCCCCCTTGCACAAGCCTCGAATTTGTCTTCCTTGAACTTAATGTTAGGAAGATCTATCACTAAGTCCTTGGAGACTAGTTTGTTAAGTTGACTCAGACTTGCATGTCCAAGTCTCTTATGCCAAAGGGGGGGATCACTGTCCAGCACACTTAAGCATGTTAATTCATTTTCTAAAAGTGTGGACAAATCTATGATGTATATATTGTTCACTCTTTTTCCCTACAAAATAATCTTGTTAGTGATAAGATTTATTACAAAACATTTTGTAGAGGTGCATTCTACCAAGTTACCTCTGTCACATAGTTGTGACACGCTGATTACGCTATATTTCAAGCCATCTATTAGGTAGACATTCTCAATGGAACGAGTGGCATCCTTACCTACCTTACCGACCTTAATGATTTCACCTTTCTTTCCATTTCCAAAGGAGACATTTCCTCCTTTGAGGTCCTCAAGTGAAAGGAACTAGTCCTTGTTACCAGTCATATGTTTTGAGCAGCCACTATCCATGTACCATATTTGGCTACCTCCTTTCACTTGAACCTACAAAAGAAAATCAGGGGTTAGTCTTAGGAACCCAAAATAGTTTGGGTCCCTTTCTATAAGAAAAAGGATGAATTAAACTCTTTTTAGCACAATTTGGTAACCAATTCTTCCCTCGAATAAAACTTTTATTCTTTTGACTGTCTTGCTTTTTTGCATTGCATTCACTTTTGTAGTGACTAGTCTTACCACAGTGGGTACGGATTTTGTTCTCAGGAAGGGTGAGATACTTGGTTTTAGGATCCCATTTAGGCCGTTGATTCCCAAAGCCAAGTCCTCTCTTATTGCTACTATGATGTTCCTGTATCCATGTCAAAGCATCGGAGGATCTGTTCCATTTACAAGTTCTGTCTAGTTCATGCTTGGCCTCACCAAGTTCCTCCCTCAATATTCTTATCTGTTCATCCTTCCTATACAACTCATCTTTTAGTTTACCTACATCTTCTTCTAAGGTGAGTTGAGAGTTGTCAGCTATCTTCTTACTGGTTCCTAGTTTCAGTTTTAGATTTTTAGATTTTAACTCTAGGACATTTGTCTCAAGTGGAAGAACCTGGTTCTTTAGAGCAGTGTTTTCACTTATAGTCTCACTTACTATGAGTTCCAGGTTTTTACACTTTGCTTTTAAAATTACACACTCCTTAGACAGTTGTTCCTTTTCCTTATTAATTACTTCAGATTCATCAATAAAGTCTAGCAGTAATTCAGAGAGTTTTTATTTGGACATGAATTTAATCTTGTCTTTGAGATGGAATATACTTACCTCATATTCCTCATCTGATTCATCAATTTCCATAAGTACTTGTTCATCTTTGTCTTCATCATCTGACTCCTCATCTGAACTTTCTCCCCAAGCAGCGACCATAGCCTTTGTTGATACTTTTTTTTTCTTGGGATGAACCTGTTCCTTCTTCCGGTTCCTTCGTTCAGACTTTCCTTTTTCCATTCAACTTCCCACTGAGGGCAGTTCTTGATGTGATGATCAGTCTTCCCACATTTGTAGTAGGCCTCATTAGTTGATTTTTCTGGTACCCTTGTCTTGTTGTAGTTTCCACCTCTTGCCTCCCCTTTCCTCCCATAAGATATTTCTTGAAATCCTTGATGATCATAGCCATTTCATCTTCTTCCAGATCTGCTCCTTCAGCGATTCTCAATGCTAGACTCCTTCATTGTCTGCCTTCCAAGTTCATAGGCAGTAAGATTTCCATTTAGCTCATCCAGTTTGAGAGTTGCAATGTTCTTGGATTCTTGAATTGCAATGATCTTGATCTCCCAAGATACTGGAAGAACCCTTGTCAAAATCATCTCAACCTTGTCTTCCTCAAGAAGATTCATTCCAAGAGATTTCAGTTCATTAGTCAATGTAGTGAACCTAGTGTACATCTCTTGAATGGTCTCTCCTTCCTTCATAGAGAAATTCTCATATTGAGAATACGGTATAGTACCTCTGGATCTCTTCACTTGAGCAGTTCCTTCATGAGCCACTTACAAAGTGTCCCAAATTTGTTTGGCAGTAGTGCAACTTTGAATTCTGTTATACTCATCTGGACCAAGTCCACACACAAGCCACTTCTTGGCCTTAGAATTCTTCTCCCACTTTCTCAAATCCTCAGCAGTGCAGTCAACTCTTGTCTTGGGCACGTCTACTCCTTCAACATTCTTCTTCATGGTGGCCATAGAACCATCAGTAATTATGTTCCATAGCCTATAGTCTTCACCAATTATATGATCCCTCATCATGTTCTTCCACCAGGAGTAGTACTGCCCATTGAAGAGTGGAAGCCTAGTGGTTGATTGTCCTTCCCAGTTCCTAGGTGGTGCACTCATCTTGATATTTTCCTAAGGTGTTAGCCTCTTCAAGGATAAACCGCTTGAATACCAATTGATGTTCTAAAATGTCAATAGCACACAAGAGGGGGGGGGGGGATTTGTGTGGTGTACGATTTTTGCGTGCACTAGTTATAGAAGGACTGGATTTATCTATGTGTTCCAATCTATACTGTTTGCGGAATAATAAATATAGAAAATAAAGAACACAAGGATTTTACATGGAAAACACCTGGATTTTCCCAAACACTCCACTAAAATCACTGAGCCAAAAACAACCTTTACAAAAACTCTTTGTAAACATAGGATTAACTCTAATCCCTTTGTGGTAAACTAGCCTTTAGCTATTTGCGACAAACTCCAACTTAGCTATAACTTGAACACTCAGTATCTATTACAAATGATTCTAGATAAAGATAAAAAGGTACAAATTGAAATCCCTACTACAAGTAAACTAGACTAAAAGACAACAGTTGGAACTGGATCTTCTAGCTGTTCCAAGTAGCTTCAGAGTAGAACACTTAAATCTCCCACGAACTGCTTGCAAAATTGCCTTGCTAATTTTTCTCTCAATTCTTGCTTAACTTCTTCTTTTGTGCATGCATGTACAATAAGAACAATCTGCAATATATAGGATTAGTAGACGAGAGATTTACTAGAGTTCTAATGCTACTCTTCCTTGGTGGAAGAGTTCTAGTTAATCTTAACTCCTCTAATCCTTCCTTATCTTTGATTCCATTCTTTCTGAATAAGGAAACCTTCTCCTTATTATCTTACAATCTTTTAGATCAGGAGATATCTCTTTAATTCACATATTTTGTTTATCTCCTGCATGTGCACCTCAGGTGCCTTTAACTCTGCATGTGACTATGTCGCCAATGATGGACCTGGTTCAACTTTAAGTTCCTTTGTCAATCTTCAAAACCATTCAGTTTCTTCGGCAAACAATAAGAATTAGATAATTATCTGTTGTTACACCCTCAGAAATTGGTGTTATTAGCAACAACCAACTTGAAAATTTCTTGACAAAAGAGGCTTTGGAAGTGGCTGTATACTTAATCTTATAGTATAGAAAATCGGATTTTGTCAAATACTACCTTGCGGATTACAGGGTAGATGTTGTATATATATCATGTTGAAATGAGGGGGACTTGGCCAAAAACCTCAAAATTACAATAAAATACAACACAAGAATGGTGTACCATACCATTCTTTAATAAATGGGGAGCCTATGAATAAGGACTCCCAGAATCAAAATTTTAATTACATTCAACTCACGAAAAAATTAGCCTTTAACAGAAAATCGGATTGGCTCAAGTGTAAGTCGTGCTTACATGGTGATAGAAAACTTGTGGAAGTCTTTTAAGTGAAAAAGGAAGTTCATGAAGAAGATTTGTGATCTGGTTGGTTTTTTCAACAACAACATACAAAGATCTATACTTAGCTTTTGTACATAAATAAGAAATTGAGGATTGCTCTTCGAGGACCATGAAATTGGTGTGCTACCTAGGAAAATTATATAGCCAGAGATAGAAGTTGTCATGACCCAAAACCTAACCTCTCATGACGACGCCTATCGTAGAACTAGGCAAGCCTAAATACAACATTTCCAGTACCGTAAAACACCTTTTTAAAATAACAGCGGAAAGATTTAACATATAAATAAGAATCCTTTTTGAAAACAAAATTTCTCCAAAACACGATACAATCATCCAAAAGTCGGGGCATCACCGAGTACACGAGCATCTAATAACCGGAACATAATCCTCAACAGTATCTAGAGAAATAAACTCAAATACAGATAAAATTAAGGAAGGGAAATCAAGGTCCGCGAACGCCATGCAGCTACCTCGATAGTCCCAGACTCCAATGCCTAAATCAGCAGTCGCCGCCGTGACTAGAAATGCCTGGATCTGCACACAAGGGGCAGGGAGTAACGTGAGTACACCAACTCAGTAACTAACAAGTCCAAACTGTGGACTGAAGATAGTGACAAACTCAACTGGTGGAAATAAGATAAAACTAATTGTACAGAAAGGTAGACATGCTTTTAAATCAATTAGGAAACTAATAACCGAAAAATATAGCAGTTTCGTACAGTGTAATGAATATGACTCTACTGTCACTACGATGCCAATGCACATATTGTAAGTGATGCATCATGTTGTCAGCCTCACTGCTTACTCTCTCGATATCTCAACCACTTGGCATTGTATATGGCTCAGACAGCCCAGGAAAGATCCATCCCGGAATATATACACGACGCTGACCATAGGTCACCCAGTCCCAAGGAAAAAGGGCCAATCCATCCCTATGGAGAAGATCCATCTCCCAGTAACAAGTACTTCGGACAATGTTCATATCCAGGGAAGATCCATCCCTCAATAATATCAACCGCTTTCACTAAGGGTGTGATACAGACTCCGGAGGGGCTCCTACAGTCCAAGAGCTATCATAACATCAATATATCCTCTGTGACGTGCAACCCGATCCCCTATCTGTCACTCACAATCAATTCTCGGCCTCACTCAGTCATCAACCTCTACAGTCTCACTTATGGGCTCAAAATATCATGAAAACTAGACCGAATCAAAAAAATTATGATGCAATCGATTGCAACTGAGACTAGTGTATGACATAAAATGCATGTACATGACTGAGTACAAAATATCAGTAAAAACAGTGAAGTAACAGCAAGAAATGACCACTTGGATCTCCACAATACCGACAATAAGCCTATACATGATACATAACATGATTGACAACTCAACTGCTTTATCACATACTGAAAACATGATTATCAACAAGATAGAGTCACTATATGGTGCCATGGAGCCAACCGGGTTACAATTCTTACGGTGCACACCTGCATGCCCGTCACTTGGCATGCATGTCACTTCAATACCAACTACATAACAAGCAAATTTGGGGTTTCGAACCCTCAGGACCAAGTTTGAAAACGTTACTTACCTCAAGTCGAGCAAATCTACTCCGTGATGCCTTCGCCTCTCAAATCGGCCTCCAAACGTCCCAAATCTAGCCACAAGTAGTAAAACACAATCAATTTAGTCTAAAGTGATCAAATCCACAAGAAAAGTACTAAATTAGCCAAAAATCCGAAATTGACCCGAACCAGCCCCCCAGGGCCCACGTCTCAAAATCTGACAAAAATCACAAAACTCGAAAGCCCATTCACTCACGAGTCTAGCCATACCAAATTTACCAAAATTCGACGTCAAATGTCCCTCCAAAACTCCAAAGTTCATTCTCCAATCTCGAAGCCCTAAACCCCCAATTTTTACATCAAAAGCTCAGTAATTAGGTGTAAAATCAATGAGAAAACACCATTACTAAAGATAATTAGTCTCAAGGAACTTACCTCAGTGCTAATCCTTGAATCCCTTTCGAAAATCTCCTCAAAATCCCCAAAGTCTAAGTTCAAAAATGTGAAAATGGAAAAAAATTCCCGAAGTCCTCTACTTATACTTTTTGCGCAGCAAAACTGCATATGCGGTACTAATTTCGTATTTGCGGAGCCGCATCTGGGGACCAAGCTCTGCTTCTGCAGAAAATCATTTAAAATCTTCCTCCGCTCCTGCGATAACCTCAACGCTTCTGCGATCGTCGCAAGTGCGGAACCCTCACCACATCTGCGTTACGAACACGCACCTGCTACCCTAAACACGCTTCTGCGATCACTGCAGGTGCGGAAATGCCATCGCACCTGCGTCCTCTAACCAAGCCTTCCTTATCCGTACTGGCGACTCCTCCTTCACTTCTGCGGTCTCGCACCTGCGGTTCCCCCTTTACAGGTGCGGTCACACCAGTAGCAGCAACTTTAGCTGCACTTCTCCAACTCCAAATAATCTGATAACCAACCGAAATCACCCCGAAGACCTCGGAACCTCAACCAAACATACCAATAGGTCCAATAACCCCATACGAACTTAGTCAAACCTTAGAATCACTCAAAACATCATCAAAACACCAAATTACACCCGGATTCAAACCTAAGAACTTCTAAACGTCCGAATTCCGCAAACGACGTCGAAACCTATCAAACCACGTCCCATTGACTTCAAATTATACACACACATAAAAAATGACACCACAAACCTACTCCAACTTCCGAAAATCCAATACGACCCCGATATCAAAATTTCCACTGCCGGCCAAAAATCACAGAAATTCCAACTTTCGCTAATCAAGCCTAATTCTACTATGGACCTCAAAATCACATTGCACACGTGCTCCTAAATCAAAATCACCTATCGAGGCTAACAAAATGATAAAATTTCAAATATGAGGTCGTTTACAAACAAGTCGACATCTGGTCGACTTTTCCAACTTAAGCTTCCAATTAAGAGACTAAGTGTCTCAATTCCCTCGGAAAACACTCCGGACCCGAACCAACCAACCCGGTAAGATATAATACAATTGTAAAGCACAAAAGAAGCAGAAATGAGGGAAATGAGGGAAATGAGGGTATAACTATCGAAACAACCGGCCGGGTCGTTACATCCTCCCTATCTTAAATAAACGTTCATCCTCGAACGGGTCTAGAAACATGCCTGGAGTCTTAAATAGGTGTGGATATCTGCTCTGCATCTCCCTCGGTCTCCCAAGTGGCCTCCTCCACAGGCTGAATCTCCACTGCACCTTCACTGAAGTTAAATCCTTTGACCTCAACTTCCGAACATGCCGCTCCAAAATGGCCACCACTGCACATCATAAGTCATATCGCCATCCGAAATCGTGCTGAAATCCAAAACATGGGACGGATCGCCAATATACTTCCGGGTCATAGAAACATGAAATGCTGGGTGCACACTCGACAAGCTAGGTGGAAAGGCGAGCTTGTAAGCCACCTCTCCTATCCTCTGAAGCACCTCAAAAGGCCCAATGAATCGGGGGCTCAGTTTGCCCATCTTCCCAAACCTCATAACACCCTTCATGGGTTATACCTTTAGCAGAACCTTCTCCTTAACCATGAAAGACACATCACGGACCTTCCTATCTGCATAGCTCTTCTTCCTAGATTGCGCCGTGCGATGCCGCTCCTGAATCAATTTCACCTTGTCTAATGCATCCTGGACCAAGTTTGTACCCAAGAGCCTAGCTTCACCCTGCTCAAACCATCCCACAGGAGATTTACACTGCCTCCCATATAAAGCCACGTACGGATCCATCTGAATACTCGACTGATAGTTGTTGTAATATGCAAACTCCACGAGCGGCAGAAACTGGTCCCATGAACCCCGAAAATCAATTCCGCAAGAGCGTAACATATCCTCCAATATTTGGATAGTGCGCTCGGATTGTCCGTCCATCTGAGGGTGAAAGGTTGTGCTCAACTCAACCTAAATACCAAACTCCCACTGCACGACCCTACTAAACTGCGATGTGAACTATGTCTCTCTATCTGAAATGATGGAAATTGGGACAACATGAAGGCAAACAATCTCTCGGATGTAAATCTCAGCCAACCGCTCTGAAGAATAAGTAGTACAAACTGGAATGAAGTGCACGGACTTGGTCAGCCGATCCACAATCACCCAAATAACATCGAACTTCCTTGAAGTCCATGGGAGCCCACTATGAAATCCATGGTGATCTGCTCCCACTTCCACTCTGGGATCTCTAGCCTCTAAATCAAGCCACCCGGTCTCTGGTGCTCATACTTAACCTGCTGACAATTGAGACATCGAGCCACAAACCCAACTATATCCTTCTTCCTCTGCCTCCACCAACAGTGTTGTCTCAAATCCTGACACATCTTTGCGGCACCTGGATGGATGGAATACCGCGAGCTGTGGGCCTCCTCAAGAATCAAGTCCCGTATCCCATCTACATTGGGCACATATATCTAGTCCTGCATCCTCAACACGTCATCATCATCAATAGTCACATCTCTAGCATCACCTCGTCGAACCCCGTTCTGAAGGACGAGCAGATGGGGGTCATCATACTGACGCTCCATAATACGATCATAAAGGAAAGATCTAGAGACGTCATAAGCCAATACCCAACTCGGCTCTGAAATATCCAATCTGACAAGCTGGCTAGCTATGGCCTGAACATCCAATGCTAGAGGTCTCTCCGCTGCTGGAAGATACGCTAAACTCCCCAAGCTCTCCGCCCGACGACTCAAGGCATCGACCACTACATTGGCCATCCCGGGATGGTACAAAATAGTGATATCATAGTCCTTAAGAAGCTCCAACCATCTCCACTGACACAAATTAAGATCCTTTTGCTTGAACAAATTCTTCTAACTCCGATGATCAACATAGATCTCACAATGAACCCCGTACAAATAGTGCCGCCAAATCTTTAAGGCGTGAACAATAGATGCTAACTCAAGATTGTGGACATGATAGTTCTTTTCATGAGTCTTCAACTGGCACGAAGCATAAGAAATCACCCTACCCTCCTACATCAGAACACATCCAATACCTATCCGTGAGGCATCATAATACACTGTGTAAGAACCAGAAGCTGATGGTAGAACTAGAACTTGAGCGATCAAAGCAGTCTTGAGCTTCTGAAAGCTTTCCTCGCACTCATCCAACCACCTGAATGTATCACCCTTTTGGGTCAATTTGGTCAAGGGCGATGCAATTGATGAGAAACCTTCCACAAAACGACGGTAATATCCCGCCAAAGTAAGAAAACTCCTAATCTCCATGGTTGAGGACGGTCTGGGCCAACTCTGTACCACCTCTATCTTCTTCAGATCCACCTGAATACCCTCACTGGACACCACGTGTCCCAAGAACGCCACTGAACCGAGCCAAAACTCACACTTGGAGAACTTTGCATAAACTTCTCCTCCCTTAATCTCTGTACACAATCCTCAGATGCTGGGTATGCTCCTCCTGGCTACAAGAGTATACTAGGATGTCATCAATGAATATAATAATGAACGAGTCCAAATAGGGCCAAAACACACTGTTCATCAAATGCATGAACGCTGCTGGGGCATTGGTCAGCCCAAAGGACATCACAAGGAACTGATAATGGCCATATCGGGTCATGAAAGTTGTCTTAAGAATATCCGAATCCTTCAGTTGGTGATACCTGACCTCAAATCAATCTTGGAGAACACCCTCGCTCCCTAAAGCCGGTCAAATAGATCATCAATACGTGGCAAAGGTTACTTGTTCTTGACTGTGACCTTGTTCAACTGCCTATAATCAATGCACATCCTCATAGAACCATCCTTCTTCTTCACAAATAGAACTGGTGCACCTCAACGTGACACACTAGGCCGAATAAAACCCTTATCAAGGAGTTCTTGTAGCTGTTCATTCATCTCCTTCAACTCTTTCAGTGCCATACGATATGGTGGAATAGAAATGGGATGAGTGCCCGACACCAAATCAATACCGAAATCATTATCCCTGTTAGACGGCATGCCCGACATGCATGCAGGAAGCACATCCGGAAAATCATGCACCATCGTAACAGAATCAATGGCAGGAGTCTCTACACCAACATCTCTCACAAAAGCTAAATATTATAGACAGCCCTTCTCAACCATCTGCTGAGCCTTCAAGTGTGAAACCGATGTACTGGGTACATCGTCTATAGAACCACTCAACTCAACCCTCGACAACCCCGGCATCGCCAACGTCACGGTCTTAACGTGACAATCTAGAACAACATGACATGGAGACCACCAATCTATGCCCATATCACATAAAAATCAATCGTACTGAGCAGCAAAAGATCCACTCTGGTCTCCAGACACCCAATAGTCACCACATATGACCGATATGCAAGGTCCACAATAATAGTATCGCTCACAGAGTAGATACATAAACAGATGAATCTAAAGACTCGCAGGGCATATCTAGAAAATGAGCGAAATACGAGGAAACATATGAATAAGTGGAACCAGGGTCAAATAACACAGAGGAATCTCTTTGGAAAACTGAGACAATACCTGTAATCACAACATCTGAAGCAATGGAATCTGGTATGGCAGGGAGGGCAAAGAAACGGGCCCGGCCACCCCCTAATCAACCTCCTCCTCTCGGGTGGCCCCTAGCTGACTGGGCAGGTGGTGGAGCAGCTGGTGCTGAAGTCGTAGGCTGAACCCTCTGCTGAGATGAACCTCCTGAAAGGTGGGGACAATACCTCTTAATATGACCCAAATCTCCATACTCAAAGCAACCTTGCCCTACAAATGACGATGGGGACTGAAGGGAAACCCAAACACTCGCATAACCGCTAGAAGGTCTTGACACAGATGAACCTTGAGCTTATGGTGCATGGGACGAACTCTGAGCTGGTAGTGCACCGAGTGATGTCTAGCCCAACTGATAACCATGTGACCCATGACCGGATGATGCACCACAATGAACTGGGCGAGTCGTCTGAGCATGTCTAAAAAGATGACCTCTACTGTGCTGAACTGATCCCTAAAAGGAGCTCCACTAAATCCACCCTATACACGAGGCCTCTTGGCCTCCCTCTCAACCCCCTCCTGACTACGAACCATCTAAATGTGACGAGTAATGTCGACAACCTCATCAAAAGTAGCACCAGACACCCTCTCTCTGGTCATAAACAATTGCAACAGAATAATGAGGCCATCTATAAACCTTTTGATCCTCTCCTTGTATTTGGGAAGAAACCAGATAGCATGACAAGCCAGCTCCGAAAATCGCATCTCATACTGCATCACAAACATATCACCCTGATGAAGCTGCTCAAACTGACTGCATAGCTCTTCTCTGTGGGACTGAGGCACGAACTTCTCCAGAAAGATAACAGAGAACTGCTACCAAGTAAGGGGTGCTGTGCCGACCGGCCTAAGCCTCTCGTAAGCCTCCCACCATCTGAATGCAGCCCCAGAGAACTGAAAAGTGGTGAACGAGACCTCATTGGTCTCTAGAATACCTGATGTACAACGTATCCTATGACACTTGTCCAAGAAGTCCTGTGCATCCTCTTCCTCTGCACCATAGAAAGATGGAGTCTCCCAAACCTCTCCAACCTACGCTGCTCATCCTCAGGCATATCAGGAACCACATAGTCCTGTTTGGTTGTAACCAGCTGGGCTGGTGGTGCCTTCGGTGTCTGGAGTACCTGTACAACCTGCTCAGGTGTGTGGGCGGAGGGGGTCTAAGTTCCTCCCCTGGACTGAGAAGTGGCTGAGGCCGTCGAAACAGAGACCACCTGAGCAAGGTCTGTGCCACGGTCAGAATCTAAGTTAAGGCCTCCTGAAGGCCAAAAATCACGTTGGGCACAGGTGGTGCCTGAGCTGGTCCCGCTGGTACATCCCCAACTGGGATCTGTTCCTGATCTGGGCCAACTGGTGGATTTGCGGGTACTTCCCCGGCTACTCTACGGGCTTCACCTTTGCCACTACCGCGGCCTCTACCGCAACCTCGACCTTTCGCGGCCCTGGCTGGTGGTACTGGTGGCTGGCCCTCCTACCCGGTAGTACGAGTACTCACCATATGTGAGAGAATGAAACAACATCAGTTTAGTTACCAGAATCAACAGATTCGCACAACAAGAATTCAAGAATGTGAAAATTTTCCTAAAGGTTCTGCAGCCTCTCGAAGATAAGTATAGACATCTTCGTACCAATCCGCAAGACTCTACTAAACCCGCTCATGAGTCGTGAGACCTATGTAACCTAGGATCTGATACCAACTTGTTACGACCCAAAACCTAACCTGTCATGACGGCACCTATCGTAGAATTAGGCAAGCCTAAATACAAAATTTCCAATATAGTAAAACACCTTTTAAAATAACAGCGGAAAGATTTAACATTTAAATAATAATCTTTTTAGAAAATAGAATTTATCCAAGACACGATACAATCATCCCAAAAGTCAGGGCGTCACTAAGTACATGAGCGTCTAATAACCGGAACATAATCCTCAACAGTATCTCGTAAAATAAACTCAAATACAGATAAAACTAAGGAAGGGAAACCAAGGTCCGCGAACGCCATGAAGCTACCTCGATAGTCCCAGACTTCAATGCCTAAATCAGCATCTGCCGCCGTGACCAGAAATGCCTGGATCTGCACACAAGGTGCAGGGAGTAACGTGAGTACACCAACTCAGTAAGTAACAAGTCCATATTGTCGACTGAAAATAGTGACGAACTCAACCGGTATAGATAAGATAAAACTAACTGTACAGAAAGGTAGACATGCTTTTAAATCAATTAGGCAATTAATAACCAGAAAATAAAGCAGTTACGTACATTGTAATGAGTATGACTCTACTGTCACTACGATGCCAATGCACATACTGTAAATGATGCATCATGCTGTCAGCCTCAATGCTCACACTCTTAATATCTCAACCAATCGACACTGTATATGGCTCGGACAAACCAGGGAAGATCCATCCCGGAATATACATGACGCTGACCATAGGTCACCCAGTACCAAGGAAAAAGGGTCAATCCCGCCCTGTGGGAAAGATCCATCTCTCGGTAACAAGTACTTCTGACAAGGTCCATGTCTAGGGAAGATCCATCCCTCAATAATATCAACCGCGCTCACTGGGGGTGTGTTACAAAGTCCGGAGGGGCCCCCACAACCCAAACGTATCATAACATCAATATATCCTCTATGGCATGCATCCTGATCCCATATCTGTCACTCATAATTGTCTCCTGGCCTCACTCAGTCATCAACCTCTCTAGTCTCACTCATGGGCTCAAAATATCATGAAAACTAGCCCGAAATAGAAAAATGATGATGCAACCGATAGAAAATGAGACTGGTATATGACATAAAATGCATGTACGTGACCGAGTACAAAATATCAATAAAAATAGTGAAGTGACAGGAAGAAATGACCACTTGGGTCTCCATAATACCGGAAATAAGCC
Source organism: Nicotiana knightiana (assembly GCA_005239525.1). Taxonomy (NCBI): domain Eukaryota; kingdom Viridiplantae; phylum Streptophyta; class Magnoliopsida; order Solanales; family Solanaceae; genus Nicotiana; species Nicotiana knightiana. Next base: position 21,119 of record ML423910.1, read on the forward strand.
TATATATGATATCTAGCATGATTGACAACTCAACTTCTTTATCACATAGTGAAAACATGATTATCAACAAGATAGAGTCACTATACGGTGCCATGGATCCAACCAGGTCACAATTCTTACGTTGTACGCATGCACACTCGTCATTTGGCATGCACGCCACTTCAATACCAACCACATAACAAGCAAATTTGGTGTTTCAAACCCTCAGGACATAGTTTGAAAGCTTTACTTACCTCAACCCGAGCAACTATCTACTCCGGGATGCCTTTGCCTCTCAAATCAGTCTCCAAATGTCCCGAATATAGCCACATTTAGTACAACACAATCAATTTAGGCTAAAGGGATCGAATCCACAAAGAAGTACTAAATTAGCAAAAAATCAGAAATTGGCCGGAACACGGGCCCCAGGCCCATGTCTCGAAATCCAACAAAAATCACAATACTCGAAAGCCCATCCACTCACGAGTCTAGACATACCAAATTTACCAAAATCCGACCTCAAATGTCCCTCCAAAAACCCAAAGTTCATTCTCCAATCCCCAAGCCCTAAACCCCCAATTTTCACGTCACAACCTCACTAATTGGGTGTAAAATCAATGGGAAAACGCCATTACTAAAGATAATTAGGCTCAAGGAAGTTACCTCAGTGATAAACCTAGAATCCCCTTCGCAAATCTCCTCAAAATCCCCAAAGTCCGAGTTCCAAAATGTGAAAATGGAAAAAATCTCCCGAAGTCCTCTATTTATACTTTCCGCTCAGGAAAACTGCACCTGCGCACCATGCTCTGCTTCTGCGAGATATCATTTAAAATCTGCCTCCGCTCCTGTGATCATCTGACCGCATCTGGGGTTGTCGCAGGTGCGGAACCCTCACCGCATCTGCGTTCCAAACGCGCACCTGCGATCCTAAACCCGCTTCAGCGACCACCGCAGGTGCGGGAATGCCATCGCACACGTGTCCTCTGTCCAAGCCTTCCTTTGCCACACCTACAAATCCCCCTTCCAGGTCTCTCACCTGCGGTTCCCCCTCCGCAGGTGCGGTCACACCAGTAGCAGCAGCTTCAGCTGCACTTCTCCAACTCCAAATAATCTCATAACCACCCGAAATCACCCCGAGACCCTAGGAAACTCAACCAAACATACCAAAAGGTTCTATAACCTTATAAGAACTTAGTCAAACCTTCGAATCACTCAAAACATCATCGAAACACAAAATTACATCCGGGTTCAAGCCTAAGAACTTCTAAACTTCTGAATTCCGCAAATGACGTCGAAACTTATCAAACCACGCCCGATTGACCTCAAATTTTACACACACGTCAAAAATGACAACACGAACCTACTCCAACTTACGAAAATCAAATACGTCCCCGATATCAAATTTTCCACTGCCGGCTAAAAATCTCCAAAATTTTAACTTTCGCCAATTCAAGCCTAATTCTACTACGAACCTCAAAATCACATTATGGATGCGGTCCTAAGTCCAAAATCACCTAACGGAGCTAACAAAACCATTTAATTTCATATACGAGTTCGTTTACGCACAAGCTAACACCCGGTGGACTTTTCCAACTTAAGCTTCCAATTAAGAGACTAAGTATCTCAATTCACTGCGAAAACACTCCGGATCCGAACCAACCAACCCGGTAAGATATAATACAACTGTAAAGCACAAAAGAAGCAGAAATGGGGGAAACGGGAATATAACTCTCGAAACGATCGGCCGGGTCGTTACAGAAGTATGATCATTCGGATCACCAACCCAAATGGGAATGGACTATTAGAAAAAAATGGTTTTGCAAGAGGTAATGACTTTCATACCACATAATTTGTCTAATTGTAGTAAAAAGAATTTTTTTTTCTTTTTGGGATGAACCTGTACCATGTATATTAAAATAACCAAAACTGATTACAAAGGAGAGGGATTTTAGGCCAAACCCCCCCTAAAAACGTTCATAGGTACAAAGCCAACTATAGTAGACTTTACAAGGTACATGATAATAATTGATTTCACACATCTTCTCCCCATTTGACAAAATACAGTTCTGAAACGGTATCGAAATTTGATAATTTTAGTATGGTTGAACTCGTATAGGGATGGGTATTTAGATTTTGTGAAATTTGTAAGGTTCCGAGGTGCAGGCCCGGGGGGTAGACTTTTGGGTTGATTTTTATTTTATGATAAATATTGAAGCTTTATTATCCGGAATAGTGTCTTATGAGTTTTATTTATGCTTTGAAGTTATTTTGGGCTACATTTGAGCCGTCCGGAGGTCATTTCACTTGAGAAATTCATTTTAGAGTGTTGGTCTGTCTTCTTTTAGGTAAGTATCTTGCCTAAATTCGTGTGGGGGAACTACCCCTTAAAATTTGAGTATTTTATGCTAATTGTATCATGTAAAGTCTGTGTACGTAAGGTGACGAGTACGTTCCCGGGCATATTTTTTGAAAGTTGACCTTTTAGGGCTCTTAGGTCCTTATGTTTCGCTAGATATGAAGTTGTTTTGCTATGATTGAGTTCCCTATTACTAGTTTCACCTCTATGTGTTTAAATTGGAATTAATTTCTTCATGATCCACCCTTATTGCCTATTTGACTCTTAGGTGCCTTAAATGAAGTTATTACCTCTTCGATTGCCATGCTATCCCTCCCTAATCATTTTCCTTAATTGAAATTATAATTATCTCTTCTGTAATTGTTCATTCTTAATTGAGGTTATGATTATATTTTCGTTGCATACCCTTAATTGAATTTTTCGTATATCTTTCATAATTGCTCAACCTTAAAACAAGTTTAGCTATCCTATATCTTAGTTAACTTATCCTTATTCGGAATTATTGACCCGTGTTATCTCCCTTGTTGTTGAATTGTAGTTTGTGGGATCATTGTTACATATCATTTCTCCCTCGTTGAGCTATTCTTATTGTGACTAGTATTCTCTATTGTGTTTATTCTTTGTGAACTCGTTCTACCATTTCTTTGTGATCGAAAGCTCTTGAGTTGAGTTACTTGTCGAACTTTTGTGTTATTTTCATTGTTGCTGTTGTACTCAGTATTGTGTAGCAAGAGATTTTTGCCTTGCGGTTGTTATTGTGATGCACAAGGTCTCTGCCATGCAAGTGTTATTGTGTTGCACGAGGTTTCTATCGTGCTATTGTTACTATTAATATGTGCACATGCGGCGTGACAAGGCGGGCTATATATGTGGGTTGCGCATGTGGCGGGACAAGGTTGGAATATTATTACGTACGTGCGGCGAGACAATGCGGGCATTTACTTTATTATTGCGCACGTGACGAGACAATGTGGACTATGTCAGGGATTGATCTGTGATGACTTCTGATAGACTGAGGGCATTCTTGTTGTTGATATTTGTGTAGCGGCATACCTACTTGTGTGAGTTTTTATCTTGTTAAAATTTGTGTGGAACATTCTTATGTGCTGTTTATTTTCTCTATACTTTCTAGTTGGCCTGGACTGTGTCAGAACACTTGCACAAGCATATATATAGTTAATCACTCCTATCAGTTTAAGAAGATGGTTCCTGAGATTATTGAGTATTTATATACACCCTCGTCTACTTGCCTTCTATGTGAGAATAGTTCTATTGGCACATGAGTCGTTCGTGCAGTTACCAGTTGAAATAAGGGAACAAGATGCCAAGTGTTTAAGGTTCACAAAGTGGGACCCGTGACTTGTGAATATTTTGAGGTGTGGTACCTCGTGAGATTATTGGATAAAACCTAATGTGGAAGTGGTTATTCTCATCTAGTTGCTACCTTCCCTTCTTTTAAATGTGTTCACCAAGTTTAGACAGTGTTCAACTTACTCTACAATGTTATTACTTATTGTGTTCTGCTACTAATTGTTATTTCTATTTCTTATTGCAAGTACTATATTATTGTTGCCATTATGCGTAGTTTTTAAGAGATATCATATTCTATTAGTTCTACACTTATACTCCCTCAGGTTATTTAGTCCAGTAGGTGTCATGACTGTTCCTCGTTAGTACTCCACGGCGGTTAGTCTTGATACTTGCTGGGTACCACTGTGGTGTACTCGTACTACACTTCTTCACATTTTGGTGCAGATCCGGGATATCTGAGTCAGTCGATCACTTGTTAACTATACGAATCTACATGGGGAGACTCAAGGTAAACCCGTTGCTGCATTCGCAGGCTTCGGAGTCACCTTCTGATGTGGTATTCACACTGTTTTTCCTTATTTTGGATCAGTTGTATTTAGAAGTTTATCTAGATAACTCAGTAGAGTTTATGACTTGTACTACCGGTTTTGTGATTTGTAAATTTGTAAAGAGTTTTCTATTTTGAAATTGTCATATGTTGGTTAAATATTGTTGCTATATTAGTTAATGTTACACTGACCTAGTCCCTAAGGCTAGGTGCCATCACGACACCCAACAGACGAAAATTGGGCCGTGAAAAGTTGATATCAAAGCTCTAGGTTGATAGGTGTTACAGGTCATAAGTGAGTTTAGTAGAGTCTTGTGGATTGGTACGGAGATGTATGCACTTATTTTCGAGAGGCTACAGAACTATTAGAATAGTTTCCCATCTTTCATTCCTATCGTGCGAGTTTATTGATCTCGGAGTGTGAGATTTTGTCATTCTATTCTCTCACAGATAGTGAGGACACGAGCTGCAGTTACTAATGATGCTGCTCCTAGAGCAGGTGTCGCTAAAGGCAGAGGTAGAGGCCGACGAGGAGCATGTGCAATAGGTAGAGCACCTACCAAAGCAGTAGTTGAGGAGCCGCCAGTAGCTCTGGTTGGGGGACAAGTACAGGAGGCTCCTACTATTACCCCCGGACTTCAGGAGACGTTAGCACAGTTCTTGAGCATGTTCGGTACATTGGCTCAGGCGGGGTTGATTCCGGTTGCATGAGCTACTTCACAGACTGGGGGAGGAACTCAGACTCCCGCCGCCCACACTCCAGAGCAGCGAGTTCACATTGGTTAGGTTCCAGGTGTCATGGCGGCACAACCTGTGGTTCTAGTTCATCCCGTGTTTAGGACATTAGCATCCGAGGAAGAATAACTTAGACTTGCAAGGTTCAAGAAGTATGACCCTCCTACTTTCGGTGGTATGTCTTTCGAGGGTGATCAGGGCTTTCTAGAGGAGTGCCACCACATTTTCCACATTATGGGTATTGTGGAGTCGAGTGGGGTTGCTTTTACTACGTTCCAGCTTAGGGGAACAACTTATCAGTGGTGGCGGGCATATGAGTTAGGTAGCCCGACGGAGGCAACTTTAGTTACATGGGCTTAGTTTTCAGAAATGTTCCTGAGAGAGTTTGTACCTCAGTCCCTTCGGGATGCATGGGGCGCGAAATTTGAGTAGCTGCGCCGTGGCACTATGTCAGTGTCAGAGTATGCCATTAGATTCAGTGATTTGGCTAGACATGCACTTGCTTTGGTCGCTACAGTTAGAGAGCGAGTCTGTAGGTTCATTGAGGGGCTCAGATATGATATTCGGTTCAGCATGACTCAGGAGTTAGGAGACTATATATAACTATCGATTATGTATTATTTCGTGTATATTTACGTGCAGAACTTTAGAAGTGACGATTATTGATTGCTTTTGGTTTTTTTTATTTAATCGAGTGTATGTAAATATTAACTTATATGACTACTTATGTATTGGGTGTATGTGAATATGTGAAAATAAACATGTACTGCTACTACTTATGTGTTGCTTTGTGTATGTTTTATGTGCAATACTTTAGAAGAGTTTATTATTTAGTTTAAAGACAACACATGGTCAATTATTTATTCAAAGAGATGGTTATCTATTGGACAAAAAATTTAGCTTTTAAAACTTCTTTTTATTTAGAATATAAATGGAATTCTAACACTAATCAGGTCTCCTGCGTATTGCTGAAGTTACAAACTCATATCAACTCCACATAAATAAGAGAACTTTGACCTTTCTCTTAGGTCTTACCACTATATAACGGCTACGATTTTTTTGTTTTCTTTTTTTACTTTAAGTTTTTTGCGTTAGGGTGTCTTGGTTATTCGCTTAAATTCCTCAATAGCAATAGCTGATGACACTTAGAAGATATTGAGTTGATCAAATTATTTATAGAAAAGAATCTTGTACTTATACATGTAAATAATAAGACATAATATTGCCAATATCAGTAACTATTTGTATTTTTATACTCCATCAATTTATGTGAACCTATTTTCTTTTTGGTCCGTGCCAAAAAGAATGACTCCTTTCCTTATTTGGAAACAATTTACCTTTATGCAATAATTTATAGCCACACAAAATATACGTGCCCCATTTTGCACCACAAGTTCAAAAGTCTTCTCTCTTTTTTTAAACTCCGTGTCCAGTCAAATGTGTTCACATAAATTGAAACAGAGACTAAACTATTCTTTTACTATGATACACAAGGAGAAATAATCAACGTGAAAAATAAAAAGTTTGTGTTATCGACAATTGTTGGCGGACTTTTTTAGAAAAAGGGCGAATTTATTAAAGAATAAAAAGCAATAAATTCTATTACTACAGATTACGATCATATGTGAATTAGTAAGTATAATAGTATGTAAGATAAAACTTTTCCAAACTCTTTCCTTTTCATATATCAAACCCTAGTCGAATGAGCATCGACGGGATTGGCACAGTTTTTTTTTTGACCTTTTTCCTAAAAGAAGTATGATTGATTTTTAAAGCATGCTATTAATGTGATGTCCGTTCGTTTTAAATTCAACCATTATGTTCCTAATATCATTGATTTTCAACATTTAAAAGATTGTTGTAGTATATCTGTATACAGTAGAAATCGGGGCTACCTGATTTTACTATTTGGTCGAAATAGGAATGTCACGTCGAAGATCTAGGACGTCGAGTCCGAAATCGAAGCCTCTTTGCAGACCGATGTCGGCATCAATCGAGGCCAGAAAGAGACAGACTCCGAGTAACATCGGCATAACTTTATAACGGATACGAGATATCCACGATTGGTCGAGGATCGTGACGTAAATCTCGGAACGGATCAATCTATGGCGGTTAATCAACTGTTAATATGATTTCTACTATAATTAGAAGTGTACCTTAATTAGGACTGCTCTATTATATAAAGAGGAATTCCATTCATTTGTAATCATCATAATTCACTGAAAAAGATATATACACTCGTTACTTTCTTGCTATCTATTTTCGTTCACTGTTCATCAAAGTTGTTTCATTTGTTTATTGTTCTTATTATATAGCCTCGAGACTATCTCAAATCGAGGTCGAGGTCGAGGCCTTGCTTACACACTGGTTTGATTTATTTTATTGTTTAGTTCATCTAATTATTTTTCCGATTATCAATTGATATTAGATGAAATCACATATTCTTAAAATCACAATATACGTTTAATTGTTATCCAAATTTCAGGGTAAACAGTTTGGCGCCCACCATAGGGCTAAGGATAATAATGATTCTTCAATACTGACTCTGATAACACACTCTATTTCACACTTGTTTCTTGTCAAGTATCTTTACTTTCAAGTTAAAACATGTAAAACTCACAAAGCACACCCACACATGGTGACAATGGCCTCGGATTTCACGAGAAAAATGACAATGTAATTGCTCCAGGGGTCGAGATGCCACAAGCAGATCTCGGAGGAACACCGATTGTCAGCCAAGTCAACGTAAGTTCGCACATTGATTTGAATGTGAATCTAGGCACAGACCCCGAAGGGAGTGTACGTAGAGAATGTCGGTCTGGTGGCCATGGCGCACAGGGCGGAGGAGACGGAGGAGTCAGCCTTCAAGTAATATTTGAAATGTTGCAGGCTCAACAAGTCGCTATTGTGCAGCTGTAAAATCAACATAAAGCCTTGAGTGGGGTTGAATCGGAGGCCACCCGCCGTACCAAACCCATGCCGGACAGGTCGAATAATAGCGAGTCGGGAACCGATCCTGCAGTAATGAAAATGTTGAGGAACTCACCAAAAGAATTGAGTTAGGAGAGAAGAAAATTGAAGCTAATGATAAGAAAGTGGAAACATACAACTCTCGAGTTGATAAGATACCGGGAGAACCACCGATCTTGAAAGGAATGGACTCGAAGAAATTTGTACAAAAGTTGTTTCCTCCAAGTGCGGCTCCGAAACCCATTCCAAAGAAGTTTCTTATGCTGGATATAAATAAGTACAATGGGACCATCGATCCCAACGAGCATGCCACCTCATACACATGTGCCATCAAGGGTAACGACTTGGAAGATGATGAGATCGAGTCTGTTTTATTGAAGAGGTTCGGAGATACTCTATCGAAGAGGGTCATGATTTGGTACCACAATCTGCCGCCAAATTCCATTGAATCATTTTCCATGTTAGCAGACTCTTTTGTAAAGGAACATGCCGGGGCCATAAAGGTTGCGACAAGGAAATTAGACCTATTCAAAGTAAAAGAGAAGGATAATGAAATGTTAAGGGAGTTCGTTTCCCGATTTCAAATGGAACACATGGAGTTGCCAGTGGTCACAGATGATTGGGTCGTTCAAGCTTTCACTCAGGGGTTGAATGAACGAAGTTCGATAGCATCACATCAGCTGAAGCAAAATTTGATCAAATATCTAGCAGTGACTTGGGCCGATGTACACAATTGTTACCAATCAAAGATCAGGGTCGAGGATAACTAATTAGGAACTCCTCCGGTTCGGTGTATCCAAACAGGTCCGCAGTTAAAAATCAAAGGGACGTCGACAGGGAGCCTCGATCGAACAAGGACCGATATCATCCGTACATCGCAGATCGTAGTAACAATGACCCGGGACGCAATTTCGCCCGGAATGATCAAGGAAGTGATCGAGGACATAATTATCGGGGACTTATGAGCAAACGTGGGTTGATAAGCACGCCGATCCTACAGATGCACCTCGGTTGTCAGAATACAAATTTAGTATCGATGGATCGCGCATTGTATCGACAATTGGAAGAATAAAGGATACTAGATTACCCAGACCCATAGAAACTGATCCTTCCCAAAGAAACCCCAACTTGATGTGTAAATATCATGGCACGCATGGTCACAGGACCGAAGATTGCAGGAAATTATAGGAAAAGGTACTCCGTCTATTCAACGAGGGCCACCTTCGAGAGTTCCTAAGTGATCGAGCCAAGAATCATTTCAGAGAAAGGGATGCTAACAGGAAAAATGAACATGAGGAGCCACATCATGTAATCCATATGATCATCGGCGGGGTCGATATTCCCCAAGGACTTGTATTCAAACACACTAAGGTATCAATTACTAGGGAAAAACAGACCCAAGATTATGTATCAGAGGGCACTGTAGCATTCAACGACAAGGAAGCACAAGAAAATTTTCAACCTCACAATGACGCTCTGGTAATTTTTATCTTATTAGATAAAATTCAAGTTAAGCATGTTTTAGGGGATCCAGGTAGCTCGACAAATATCATCCGATCAAAGGTCGTGGTGCAGCTCGGCCTACAAGATCAAGTGCTCGCAGCTAGGGTCTTGAATGATTTCAATATGGCCAGTGAAACAACCTAAGGAGATAACATCCTACCGGTGAACGTGGCTGGAACTATCCAAGATACCAAGTTCCACGTAATCGAGGGCGAAATAAGGTAAAACACCCTACTCGGGAGGCCTTGAATTCATAACATGAGGGCAGTCCCTTTGATTCCACCAAATGATGAAATTCCAGATGTCAGACGGGGTAAAAATAGTGTACGGGGAGCACCACGCTGCAAAGGAAATGTTCGCAGTCGATGAGGTAATATTGATATCAGCGCTATCAACATCGAAGGTATCAAACATCAAAGGGAAACATGAAGCCAAATAGCAGTCACATCCACCAGCCTCGATTGAATCAGGAAATCAGGAAAAAGAGGGAGAAGAAGATGAAGATTTTTTGACCCCTTGAACCTTCGTTTTTCCTGAATAATTCGACGCCACCAAATCAACGGTCGAAGAGCTGGAACATGTTATATTTATTGAGTACCTGCCCGAGAGAAAGGTATACCTGGGGACGGGGTTGACCCCCAAACTCAGGAAAATGCTTATTTAATTCTTTATCGATAGCATAGATTATTTTTCTTAGTCCCACTTACTAGACATGACAGGGATCCCACCAGAGATAACAACACATCGGTTGAGCCTTGGACCCAAAGTTCAGACCGGTGAAGCAAAATAGAAGGCCCCAGTCCGAGGTAAAGCACGCATTCATCAAGGAAGAGGTAACTAAACTTCTTAGAATAGGGTCCATTCTGGAGGTAAAATATCCCGAATGGTTATCCAATGTAGTTGTAGTCCCAAAAAAGGGAACAAACTTAGGATGTATGAAGATTATAAGGATTTGAACAAGGCATGTCCCAAATATTCTTTTCCATTTCCTAACATCGATCGCATGATCGACGCCACGGCCGACTACGAGATCCCTAGTTTTCTCGACGCCTATTCCGTGTGCAATCAAATTTAAATGAACCCGGAAGACCAGGAAAAAACTTCATTTATCACCAAATATGGAACATATTGTTATAACATAATGTCCTTCGGGATAAAAACGTAGGAGCTACCTACCAATGCCTAGTAAATAAAATGTTCGAAGAACAAATATGTAAGTCAATTGAAGTATATATTGATGACATGCTAATTAAGTCTCTGCGCGCAGAGGACCATTTGACACATTTGCAGGAAACATTCAAGATACTGAGAAAATAGAACATAAAGCTCAACCCCGAGAAATGTGCTTTCGGGGTCGGTTCGAGCAAGCTCCTAGGCTTCATGGTATCTAATCAGGGGATCGAAATCAACCCCGATAAAATCAAGGCTATCAAAGACATCACCATCGTGGAGAGCGTTAAAGCCGTACAAAGGCCGACTGGGCGGATAGCTTCCTTAGGCCGATTCATATCTAGGTCTTCAGATCAGAGCCATAGATTCTTCTCACTACTCAAAAAGAAGAATGACTTTACCTGGACCTCGGAATGGCAACAGGCATTGGAAGAATTTAAATGGTACCTCGACCCCGCCATTGCTTTATACTCCAAAGGCAGACGAGAAGCTCTACTTATACTTGGAAATCTTAGCAATCGTGGTGAGTGGCGTCTTAGTTCGAGAAGAGCTAGGTACACAATTTCCTATTTGCTACGTAAGTCAAAATCTAGGAGAATCAGAAACTAGATACCCACACTTAAAAAAATTGGCACTTGCTCTAATAAGCGCCTCTAGGAAGCTAAAACCATACTTTCAATGGCACCCCATATGTGTATTAACTACTTACCCACTGCATAATGTCTTAAATAAGACCGAACTATCGAGCCGATTGGCCAAACGGGTCGTCGAACTCAGTGGGTACGATATCAAATATCAACCCCGAACGGTCATCAAGTCTCAAATTTTGGCAGACTTCATGGACGACTTCACGCCAACCCTTGTACCCGAAGTTGACAAGGAACTTATTTTGAAATCAGGCAATCATCTGGGGTGTGGGCCCTTTTTACAGACGGCGCTTCGAATGTGAAGGGGTCCGGGTTAGGCATCATTTTGAAGCCGCCTACCGGCAATACTATTAGACAATCCATCAAAACTTCTAAATTGACTAACAATGAGTCCGAGTATGAGGCCATGATTGCAGGTCTCCAACTTGCTAAAAGCTTGGGAGCGGAAGTCATCGAAGCCAAGTGTGACTCCCTGCTGGTAGTAAACAAGACCTTCAAGGTTTAAGAGGATGAAATGCAAAGATATTTGGACAAGATGCAGGTGGCTTTACATCGTTTTAAAGAATGGACTTTGCAGCATATACCTCGAGAGCAGAATAGTGAAGCTGATGCCCTTGTAAATTTAGGATCATCGATCGAGGACGATGAAATCAGCTCAGGGGCTGTCGTTCAACTCTAAAGATCTGTAATCGAAGAAGGTCACACCGAGATAAACTCCACGAACCTAACTCGGGATTGGAGGAATAAATATGTCGAGTATTTGAAAAACAAAAAGCCCCCATCTGACCCTAAAGAATCGAGGGATCTACGAAAAAAAGTTGCTCAGTTCATATTAGCTGAGGATGGAACATTGTACAGGAGGTCGTTCGACGGACCATTAGCAGTATACTTGGGACCAAGGGACACCGATTATGTCCTTCAAGAAGTTTACGAAGGTACTTGTGGGAAGCACTCTGGTGACGAATCACTAGTTCGTAGAATCATCAGAGCAGGATACTATCGGGATAGTATGGAAAAGGACACTAAGGAGTTTGTTCAAAAATGTGATAAGTGTCAAAGGTATGCACCAATGATCCACCAGCCCGGAGAACAACTTCGTTCGATCCTATCCCCATGGCCATTTATGAAATGTGGGATTGATATCGTCGGCCATTTGCCATTGGCCCCAGGTAAAGTTAATTTATTTTGTTTATGAATGAATATGTTTCTAAATGGGTTGAAGCACAGGCCTTCGAGAAAGCTAGAGAAAAAGAAGTTATAGACTTCATCTGGGATCACATCATATGCTAATTCGGAATACCTTCCGCAATTGTATGCGACAATGGAAAATAATTGATCGGCAGCAAGGTAACAAAGTTTGTCGAAGAGCATAAAATAAAAAGGATCGTATCGACACCATAGCATCCAAGCGAAAACGGATAGGCCGAGTCAACAAAAAAAAACAATCATTCGAAATCTGAAGAAATGGTTGAACGATGCTAAGAGAAAATGGAGAAGAATCCTACCCGAAGTTCTTTGGGAATACCGAATGACATCAAAGTCTAGTACGGGGGCAACCCCGTTCTCCTTAGTATATGGCTCCAAATCCTTTATTCCAGTAGAAGTCGGGAAACCCAATGCCAGATTTTGACACACAGCAGAAGAATCAAATCACGAGGCTATGAATACTAGCCTCGAACTATTGGATGAAAAGCGAGAAGTTGCCCTCGTCCAAATGGCCGCACAAAAACAAAGCGTCGAAAGGTATTATAATCCAAGGGCCAACCTTCGCCACTTCAGAATCGGGGACTTGGTCCTAAGGAAAGTCACCAAAAACACTCAAGACCCTAATAAGGGAAAACTTGGCCTAAATTGGGAAGGACCCTATCAAGTCCTCGATATCGTCGGAAAGGGATCTAACAAGCTAGGCACGATAAACAGCGAGCAGATACCAAATAATTGGAACATTTCATTCCTTAAGAGATATTGTTGCTAAGGTATGACTTTCTCCTTTTTCGTTTATATTTTACACTAACCTATTTTCACGTGATCGAGCAAAGCTATCTAAGTCATCAAGCGGAAACATATTAGGACCCAAAGGCACGTGTTGCACTCTTTTTCCCTTCAACCGGTTTTTAACCCAAATGGGTTTTTCCGAAAAGGTTTTTAACGAGGCAATCGTTGTTCGTGCTGACTCAGAGTATCCGAGGTCTCCTTACATTTAACCTCGAATATTGGGGGGCATCACCCTCGGATGATTTATTTTCAAGGAAAAATACTTCATGTCAAAAGGGCCTCGATAGGAAAACTTTGTAATAGGCCAAATAGTTGAATGAACCGTGTCCATATAGATTAATCTAGCCCCAATGGATAAACATGTATGCATGTATGAGCTATTCAAAGAAGTACTTTTCTTTATCAAATATCTGGTGCTTCAACAAAAATTTTCTACTTTACAAGTTCCATACTTATGATTTTCTATGAAAAATGGCTCAAGGGCTGAAGTATAATTACACCTCGAACGATCGACCCCCTACTCGGGTACTTCCGTTGAAAATTAACATGTTCGAATTCTCTAAACTTGAAACCATAAGACCTCAAAGAGGCATCCCTCGATTTATAGGCCAAGACCATCATTCTCGAGAACTAACACTTTGAACAAGTTCGAAGTGTTATCACACAATAAGCCCAAGAGGCATACCCAAAGGCTATGACCAAATTAACGCGGCTCCGAGACATCCAAATCCTGCAATAAAAATAAGCCTTTGACTTCTTTGAAAATCGGTTAAAAAATTCTACCCTCGGCAAAATAACAAAAGGGTTTCGGTAATATCAGACCTCGAAAAACCTTAAGAGGTATCAATTTGTTCAAATACAACTTTGTGCTAAGCCACAGAAGGTAAAGGGGTTTCGATCAATATCAAACCCTCGAAAACCCAATGGGTAAAAAATACATGCTAAGGCATAACAAAATTTTACAAAGTTTTTAAGCCGAAAGAGGGAAGAAAGCCATCCTTTTACGGTCGTATCGGCCAGATTCAAAGAGCCTAAGGGCCAAAACACTTTGAGTTCGAGAATACGTTCTCACTCGAATCATTCCTAAGGGTTCCACTATATCGAGTTTGAATAAAAACCTACTCGACTACAGATCGAGAACCCATTATTATTCAGCACAAACCTAAGGCTTTATTGCTTTGGGTTCAAGTTTTACTCGAACTCGACTATAAAAGAAATATTATTATTATGACTTTGAGTCACCTAAAACCAAAGTCTCAAACATATTGCTCAAGGCATAAAAATATGCTAAGATTTTACAAGGCACGAAGCAAGTTTGAAGACAAAATTTGAAGAAGGAATTCAAAAGAAAAATGTCTTTATATATACGTTTGAACAAAAATATGTACAAAAGATCGACAAAGGTATTATAAGAAAATAAGGGAAAATTAAGATCCTAACTATGCCCGGGGTTGACTTCTTCCTCAGGGGAAGCTTCCTTTTCGGGCCCCTCTCCATTATCTGATCGCCTTTGCTGCCTTCATTGTCGTCATCGTCATCGTCATCATCGGAGGACGCAAGCAACCTGGCATCGACTTCAAGCACCTTATCTTAAGCTATCTCCTCGGAGAGGTCAAAACCTCGAGAAAGAATTTCCTCGAGGGTCTCCCTCCAAGATTGGAACTTAGCCAGATCAGTACTCCGTCGCAATCGATCGGTGGCCTCCCTCAGCTGAGTTTTGGCAGCCTCGACATCAGCCAAGTACATGGCTATGGACTTGTAAGCCAGGACCTTCACCTTTTCGACCTCCGTCTTGGCCTCAACAAATTCGGCCTTGAGCTCTTCGATCTTTTTGGCTTGAGCCAAGATCTTCTCCTTGGTACTCCGAAGTTGAACTTTGGCCGATGACAGTTGGACCGAGGCATCCTCTTTTTTCGCAGCAAGGCGGTACATGCCTTCTTTCCACTGATGGCAGCCAGCTTTATCTTGATCGACTCCCCCCTGGAATAACTCGATCCTTCCAATCTTCTGATGGAACCGAGACATAGAAACGTTAGCCTCTACCCTCGGGTCAAGCCCATATTTTTTCAAAAGGGCAGTTACCTGCTCGTTCAGCTCTATCTCCTCCCGACGAGCCTTGGCCAATTCTGCTCGAAGGTCCTTGAGCTCTTCATCCTTTTCCCCCAAAGGAGATTGAGGGCATTTCTCTCCTTCAAAGCCTTCTGGAGCTCGGCCCGAGACTTGGAAAAGGCCTATATGAGAAGAAAATAAGTTAGACAGAAGAAAGGAAAAGAAAAAGAGAATTGCAACTAATAATACTTACTCGAGATAGAAGACGATTGGCCTCTTCAAAAGAGGGTGGACGCATCGTTAAGGTCAAAGGCATCATCGACCTTAGTAAGGCAATCCCGAAAGTGATCCTTTTCACTAGTGACGCCATCTATGTCGGGGGTGCTCAGGGTCCGAGCATCTCTTATCGCCTCCTCGGAGTAAGTTAGTAGAGAAGGCGAATGACCTGCTATCACTGCCCCGAGCGAGTCACTCGGGGCTCTCTGATCGGCTCTCAGGGTCTCAGAACCATCCCCTCCGGTATATTTATTGATGGTCGAGGGACAACCTCGACCTCTGGCGATTCGGGGCCTTCACCCTAATTTTTCTTCAAAGCTTCCTCATCATGAGGGTGGATCTCAGCAACCGCCTACAGTTTTGAAGGCTTAGCAGCCTCGGCGGTCTTCCTTGGTCGAAACACCAACGCCGAGTCATCATCCTCTTCTTACTCTTCTTCTTCTTCTCTCAGCCTTTGGACCGAGTCTATAGTGAGAGGAATGATTTTTCTCCTGGTCCTTTGAGCTGGGGCCTGTTTGGGTTTGGGTTCCTCAGACGACAAGATCCCCTTCTTCTTATTGTTTTATTGTCATTATTTCATATTCTGCTTTTACTGTTATTTAAAGTGAAACTTGTTCTGTTTTCAATTGTCGAGACATAAATATTGTGAAAGGCTTTGACTTGAATTGTGAAATTATGAATAAATTGATATGATATGTCTGGTGGGAGCGGGTTGCACGCCGCAACAAGGAGTGATAAGGGTGGACAGGTGAGATCGGGTTGCACACCACAACAGGAGTAATAAGGGTGATATGTTTAGGGAGGAGCAATAAGGGTGGACAGGTGGGAGCGGGTTGCACGCCGCAACAAGGAGCGATAAGGGAGGACATTTATATTTTTACTGATTTTCAAAAAAAACAAATATTTGAAAACTTACTATTTTATATTACTATTTTTCATATTTTGGCACTACTTTTATTTAAACTTAAAGTTTGGAAACTTGAAAATTATTTGAGAGTTGGTTATAGCTGAGGCCTGGAAAAGGCGACTGAGTTATTTCATTGTTGTTGCAGTGCTTAATTATTTATTTAGGTTTCCTTCTTGCTTTATATTTATTGTCTCAGTTATATTTTTCTTGTTCGTATAGAATTATTTTATTGTGTTATTGTATATATTATTGTCACAGGTTATATGTTGTTAATGCCCCGCCGTAGCCTCATCACTACTTCGTTGAGGTTAGGCTCGACACTTACTCAGTACATGGGGTCGGTTGTACTGATACTACATTCTGCACTCTTTTGTGCAAATCCAGGTACTAGCCAGCAGTAGAGATTTTTAGAGCAGCCATCTATTTATTCGAAGACACGAGGTATATATGCCTGCGTTCGCAGATCCCGAGAGTCTTCTCCTATTTTTATAAAACTTTTTTAGTATATTCAGAACAGTTACACTATTTCTTTCAACCCAGTGTTTGTAGTATTCTTTAGTAGTTCGTGAATTGTGACACCAGACTCTAGGGTAGTTCTAGATCTATTATATGATTAGTTTGTGGTTCGTTTTTATTCAATTGTTTATTATTTTATCTTGGTAAATCATTTAAATTAAGTTTACTTTAAATTTATTTATTGATGCTTAAGAAAATAATCAAAGGAAATTAGCTACTCGAATTCTAACATTGGCTTGCCTACCAAGTGTGGTGTAAGGCGTCATCACGATCTCTAAGGTTGGGAATTTGGGTCGTGACAGGTTCGCGCAAAGGTTTGTGATGTCCTCTACCTTTGGACGAAGATCAAGAAGCCCTAACCCTCGGAGAAGTTAAAGACCTAAAAGAAGGAGGGGAAGTAATTTGAGAAGAGGAAGAACCCTTTGAAGGAGTAGAACCTAAACTCCTCAACCTGCCGCCTCTCCTACTCCGTGTTAGAGAAGAAGAGGGAGTCAGATCATCTACGTTTATGACTCTCTTAGATTGGTTTGAAGAAGACATATCTAGAAAGACAAGGAAAAAGTTCTTTACAAATAAAGTTTTAACGTTAGAAGTTTTTCTTGAAAGAAAAGAAAAAGGGTATTTATACTCGAAGACAACCGTCAAAAATGGGAAAAAACAATGATGTGAAAGCCATAATTGAAGATATCACTTCGAGACTGATGCAGTCGCAAAAAGCCCTAAAAGGCGCTGAACAATTGCAGAACCAACCCGGAAATTCCACGTGGCATAAGCATTAAATGGAAGTGACAAGCGATGCCTACGTTCAAAAAAAATATGCAATGATTCGAGTGAAGCGGCGGCAAAATATTCCCGCCATAAATGAATATCCACTTACAAAATATTAATCGATAAATATATGGTAAGTGAGGGGACTATCTGTATTGGTAAAAAAGAGCTTCACATGTGTGATAAATCTTGATGACTCAGTAGTCTATGTGGAGCAATGAAGACACGACAGCTGGCCGGGACTCTATGAAGAGGTATGAGGCAAAGAATCGAATTCGGAGGTCCCTAACTCGAGTTATTGACTTTTGTCGAAATTGTAAGTTTAAAGGTTTAATGATTTTAATGAATTGACCGATGTTTGACTTAGTTGTTATCAGGTCCGTATTTTGGTTCCGGAACCTGATAGAGGTCCATTACTATATTTAGACTTGTGTGCATAATGTTTTGGAGCCCCGAGTGCTCGGGTGAATTTCGGATGGGCTACAGATGGTTTTAGACTTAGAAAATCTGGTTTTTCGAACTTCAGCTGGTGTCTGGAGTAACGTACTTCGCGATCGCAAAGCCACCACAGAGATCGCGAAGGGGGAACTAAGCAGGGGAGGATTTTACTCTATGCGAACGTGAAGGGAGGTACGCGAACGCGAAGTGGAGGGGGCCTACCCTTCACGAACGAGGACAATGTATCGCGAACGCATAGCTTTAGGAACCTGGGAGAGGGGAACTGAATTTACTCTACGCGAACGCGAGCATCGACTCATGAATGCGTGGGTTCACTCGCAAACGCGTAGGTCTTTGGGCCGCTTCCTTCCTAGATCGTGTTAGGCCCTTCGTGAACGCGAAGAAAGCCTAACGTGTAGTTATTAAAACATACCAATATAGGGATTTTTCCCACTCTTTCAAAATTGCAAAACTAGAAAATCCTAGAGGTGATTTTCCCAAAAGTTTTTCTTCCCCAATTTGTTGGTAAGCGATTCTAACCTACTTTCTTTCAATTACCCATTACATTTCATAAGATTTCCACCTAAAATCTAGGATTTTTCATGATAGAAATTGAGGGTTTGGGCAGAATTAGAAATTTTTGTAAACTTGGAATTTAGAGCTCAAATTGAGGTCGAATTTTGAAACAAATTACATAACCGGGCTCGAGGGTGAATGGGTACTCGGGTTTTGGTCCGAATTCCGGGTTTTGACCAAGCGAGCCCAAGGTCGATTTTTGACTTTTTGGGGGAAAATTTAGAAATTCTAAATTTATGCATTGTAGTTTATTCCTTTAGCAATATTTAATATTATGGAGTCAATTGTGGTTAGATATTTGGAGGCGGATTCTAGGGGAAAGGTCCCGGTAGAGCTCTGAATTGACTGCGGAGTGAGGTAAGTGTTGAGTTTAACTTTGACTTGAGGAATTAGGAACCCTTGAACTATGTGCTATGTGAATTTCATGTGTTGCGGTGTATATGCGAGGTGACGGGTGCTTATACGCCGGTGAATTACTTGTTTTCCCTGATTTTCCACTTTTCCTTACTTATCTCCTTCATATTAACTGTTATATGCTCTAAATGCCTTCCATGCGTATTTGCTACCTATTAATCAGTGTTCTCTCCTGTTAATGATGTTAGATTTTTTCACATTTTCATGACTCCCAGCTATTTGCTTTAGTTGACTTACTTACATCTTTTAATTGTCATTCACTGGACCCGTCTTGTTATGTAGTATTTGTAACGACCCGACCGGCCGTATTGAGCATTTGCACTTCGCTCGGTATTTTACGGGCATGAGTATCTCCGTATGATGTATTATTATTTGTGTAAATCGTTGATTTTGGTTTTCAGATTGTACAGAATCAATTTGGAAGCTTTAAGTTGGAAGAGTTGGCCAAATTGGACATTTTAGCATTTGACCTCGGATTTGAGTTTTGATGGTTCCGTTAGGTTTGGATGGTAATTTTGGACTCGGACGTATGCTCGAATTTGAAATTTGATATTTCTAGAAAGACTCGACACTAATTGGCATAAATTGGAATTTGAAGGTTTGGAAAAGTTCATTAAGTTTGATTTGGGGTGCAATTCATCGTTTTGATACTGTTATGCGTGCTTTGAGGCCTCAAGTGGGTCCATATTATTTATGAGACTTGTCTATATGTTCGGACCGGGTCCCGAGGGGCTCAGGTGAGTTTCGGATAGGTTTGGGTTGTATTGCTCTCGTTTTTTTTATGTTTCGACGTCGTTTCTTCAAGCATAAATGGTACTGCATTAAGCAAAAATTTTTGTTCTTATTGAAGCATTAGATCAGTATCGTAATTACGGAGTCATAGAAAAAAGAATCATCGAATTTGGACATCGTATGAGGAGTTTATGCTCATTTTACTAAGAATTGGGTTGCCAGATTTTTCAGATTAATTATGAAATTGCCACTGATTTCGTATTTAAAAATCTGCACTATTTTCAAATATTTAAACCAACACATCTCCTTCAATATAAGGTCAAATGGAGTGATTCAAGAGTATAACTTGACTAAAATTTCACAAGGAATCCGTTGAAGGCATCAAAAGTGAGTTTCAAGATATTTTGACACAAGAAACGAGACAGAACGGTGCTAAAATGAGAGTTTTGTTGATTTAACAAATTTTGAGTTGGGGAGCTCGAAATTGGGCAATTTTCGATGTGATTTTTACCATATGAATTGGGATAAGTGTTCTCTACTCAGTTTTGGTTATATTTCATGAATCTATCTTCAATTTTAGATTTGGTTGATAAATATTTAAAGAGGAAATTGGGAATTTTGGCCTAAAGTTTCATAATATAAAATTTTGAGTTTTGAACATCGATTCAGAGTCAGGTTTGAGTGAAACTAGTATGGTTGGACTCGTAGTTGAATGAGTTGACGGATCTTGTGAGTTTTGTCGGGTTCTGAGGTGCGGGCCTGGGTTTGGCTTTTTGGTCGATTTTGGGCTTTTGATTAAAGATTCGACCTTTTTCGATTGGGATTGGTTTTTTTAGCGTTGTTTAATGTATTTGAGTTTTTTGGTTAGTTTCGAGCCGTTCGGAGGTTCGAACGCGCGAGATGGCATTTTTGGAGCATCGCTTCGCTTGCTCGATATTGGAGTTGGCTTGTTCGAGGTAAGTAAAACTTCTAAACTTAGTGTTGAGGGTATGAAACCCTGAAATACATGCTATGTGATTGGTATTGAGGTGACGAACATGCTAGGTGACGGGCGTGTGGGCGTGCACCATATGAATTGGGACTGTGTTGTTTCTATGGCACTGTATAGTAGTCCTATTTTGTTATTATCCGTGTTTTCACCATGCGATAAAGTAAATGAGCTGTCAATCATGCTAGATATCATGTTTAGGCTTTATGGCGATACTGTTGAGGCCCATAATGGTCGTTTCTTGCTGTCATTTCACTGATTTCATTGATATTTCATACTCAGTCATATTCATGCATTTATATCATATCTCAGTCTCAGTTGTGATTTATTGATACATCATATCATTGTTGTCGGGCTAGTTTCATGACATTATGAGCCCGTGAGTAGGACTGGAGAATTGATGGCTGAGTGAGACCAGGGCATATTTGTGAGGATATTGATACTATAGCACGTGAGTTATCCGTGCAGCACGTGAGTTGTCCGTGCGGATCCAGATATTGATATTACAGCGCGTGAGTTGTTCATGCAGCACGTGAGTTGTCCGTGCGGATTATAGTGCTTGGGCTGTAGGAGCCCTCCGGAGTCTGTACACCCCCACTGAGCACGATTGATTATATTGAGGGATGGATCTTCCCTGGACATGGATCTTGTCTGAAGCATTTATATTCCTGGAGATGGATCTTCTCCATGAGGCCTGATTGGCCTTCCTCAGTACTTATTGACTGATAGTCAGTGATGTATATATTCCGGGATGGATCTTTCATGGGCCGCATGAGCCATATACAGTACCGAGTGGTTGAGCATGATGAGTGGAAAGTGTGAGACAGTGAGATTGAGTACCCTGAGAGTGTGGGTACATGATTCATCTCTGAGATACATGGCATTGGAATACACACATGACATACAGGCATAGAGATACATTTTTCCTCATGTCGTACGCTATCACGTCATTCATGACTTTTTACACACATTGATATGTGGGCATAGAGAGGTATTTCACACTTGTTATCTGGAAAGAAAATGAAACATCTTATTTATTGTGGAAAGGATATTTGGAAAAATTACAATTCAAACTTACTCGTATTTTTGGCATTATCGGTAATAGATTTGGATTTTCACTGAGATACTTGAAAAGCATGATTATTTTCTAGAACTGTGAACGAGTTGAACATTTTACCTCTGAGATACCTCTTTTATTACTTGTATTATGTTGTTATGAACTGTTGTAGAATATCGGTATTGGACCCAACCTTGTGTTGGCTCGTCACTACTTTCAACCTAAGGTTAGGGTTGTTATTTATCTGAGTACATGGGGTCGGGTTGTACTGATACTATACTTCTGCACCTTGCGTGCAGATCTTGATTGTTGATGTTGCGGTGTTCGACGGGAGCTGGATCGAAGATGTACCTGCGTCTCGGTTGTAGCTACCCCTTGTTCGTGGTAGCTCTAGATCTATAAATTATGTTTATGTACTTTTCAAATAGACGATGTATTATTTCATTTCAGCTTTGTAAATTCTATTCTTAGATGCTCATGATTTGTACTACAAGTCCTTGAAAAGTGTATAAAAGTCAGATAATTTCTTTACTTTAATGTCTTGTTAATATTATTGAAATTGGATAATTATTAGTTGGCTTAGCTAGCGGGTTGGGTTAGGTGCCATCACGACTAGTGGATTTGGGGTGTGTCAGTATTACTTATGTGAATTCCCGTGTTGTACAAGGCTCCCTTTCTAGTTCAGCGTTGTATTCATTGATCGTAGAGGTTTTGTGATTTGAATTATTGATTTGACTGTACTAATTGAGTATTTGGTACAAATATGGTGAGATCGGGTTGCACGCCACAACAGGTGAAATAAGAATGGACTGATATGGTAGAATAAGGGTGAACTTGTACTGATACGGTGGGATCGGGTTGCACGCTGCAACAATTGGAATAAGGATCGATTGTTGCAGTGAAATAAGGATGAATTATGACACTGATATTGTTATATGGTGAGATCGGGTTGGCGCTGCAACACACATACACACACACACACACACACACACACACACACACACACACACACATATATATATATATATATATATATTTTTTTAATTTATTTTTTTAATTTTTTATTTTATTGTTGTTGATGTTGTTACGATGAAATAATGGAGGATTCTATGTTGTACGGTGATATCGGATTGTGCGCTGCAACAACCTATGTGTTTCTATTTCCTTGAGCTGTGTTGGCCTTCGGTATTTTCTTAAACTCTAAGGAATGGTAATTCTAAACGTCACTGCTTATTTCTTGAGGATGTAGCTATTATTTTCAAATGACTGTGTTATTTCGTTCCGTATTTTCTTTTCTGTCTTTATTATATACTGCGTATAGGTTGTAGTGTGAGTGACCTGCCTTAGCCTCGTCAGTACTTCGTCGAGGTCAGGCTCGACACTTACATAGTACATGGGGTCGGTTGTACTCATACTACACTCTGCACTCCTTGTGCAGATTTTGGAGTCGGTCCCAGCGGCGGTTATTAGCGTGCTCGGATTGGACAGCTTGTGGAGACTTGAGGTACATCTGCTCAGCGTCTGCAGCTCCTAGAGTCCTTTTTTTTTATTTGGTTGTGTATTTTCTTTTCAGACAACTTTATGTTATTTCAGACCCTTGTTTGTACTATTTTAGTAGCTCGTGCACTCATGACACCGGTTCCAGGCTTGTAACAGGCGTTTGACTGTTTTAGCTTCCGCTTTTTTACTTTGGATTATTGCAGTTATTTTAGTTCTTTCTCATTAACTAATTTAAACTGTTAAAAATGGATAAAATATTCTAACGTTGGCTTACCTAGCAAGTGAAATGTTAGGCGCCATCACGGTCCCGACAGTGGAAATTCCGAATCGTGACATTTACATAAAATTATTTTATAAGTGATATAATTATTTAAATATTTTTGTATTATCAGTGCGTTGAACTTATACTATAAGATCATATGTAATTGCAAAACAAATGTCAGGTTCTGACTTAGTACGATAAGGGGAAAAAAAGCAATGGATAGAAAAGATCAACTTTTTTGAATTTAGGCTAATTTACGGGCTAGATAAAGATGAGAATCAAAGAGAGAAGTTATCATTTTGGTTATATATATATATATATATATATATATATATATATATATATATATATATATATATATATA
>ML423910.1:45347-85720 GCA_005239525.1 Nicotiana knightiana
AACTTTTGAACTTGTAACTCTAAGTTCAGGACTTCAGGACTACATGTCCTTAACTTTTGAATTTGGAATTTGAAGTTGAGGACCACCTGTCCTTAATTTCTGTGCTTGTAACTCTAAGTTAAGGAGTACTTGTCCTTAACTTTTGAACTTGTAAGTCTAAGTTCAGGACCTATTGTCCTTAGCTTTTGAGCTTGTTAGTCTAAGTTCAGGACCTATTTTCCTTAACTTTTGGGCTTCTTAGCTTAAGTTCAGGAGCTATTGTCCTTAACTTTTGAACTTGTTAGTCTAAGTTCAGGACCAACAAATGAAGGAATCAAACTTCGAACCCGTATGAAAATAAAATTGATTATCCAACTCTTCAACTACTCAATTTATTTTCTTGTGCTTCTAACTTTTGCAGAAGATCTCATCATTTTTCTTGGGGAAAAGCTGAAACACATAGAAGCCATTTGTGTTTCGTTATTGCCGAGTTTTTCTTTGTCGACCCAGTTATTCTCCCTAACACATGAAAGAGATAGAAGAAAGAGTAACACAATCTTTTCACATTAATAATAGACTAGTGATTACTATTGCTAAGCATTAAAAATACTAGATAAAAAATAAATACCACATTAAAAAATGGCTACTTCACACAATTTTTACTAGTTGCAAAACTAATGTCAGGCTCGACTTAGTGGGATAAGAAAAAAAAGGAAATGGATGGAAAAGATCAAGGTCTTTGAATTTAGGCCAATTTACGGGCTAGATGAAGATGAGAATCAAAGAGACAAGTTATCATTTTGGTTTTATGTATTCACTAATTCATTGAAACCCCAAATCGAATATATATATCCAGAATATTCCTGCATATAGTACAATCTATAGAGTATGGTCGAGCAGAAACTTGGATACCAATGTAACAAAAGGTAGAGAGATTTGTGGTCACTTATTACAAAAATATGATTCCATTTCTTGTATTCAACTTACAATTGTGACCAGGTTCAATCTGACCAAAATGCATTTTTCTGTTTTCATGGTGTCAGAAAGTATATTACTATATCTTAAAACAAACCGTTTAGCCACATGAGTTATATTCTTTGGCTCTCTATAAATAGGTAATTTTTCCAATGCAAATTGAACAGCAGCATTTCCTATCAACTAGGAATGGAAGATTAACTTTTTTTTTTTAAAAGTCAGGTTTCCCTTAGAGTTCTCCTGACCACTTCATTGGGACTTCAAAAAATGCCCTTAAATTGGAAGGGTAATAATTGTTAATGCCTACTGAAGTGTTTGGGGGAACTCTCGGAGTCATTTGGCATCAATCATTAGTTATTTTATTTATTTTTTCCATATTAATATTCCGAGAGTATATCAAAATTTATTGATAGTAGCGAGGAGGCGACTTGGGAGTCTGAGAAAGACATGCGGAGCCGATACCCAAACTTATTCAGCACTCTAGGTATGATTCTAGACCCGTTCGAGGACGAATATTTATTTAAGAGGTGGAGAATGTAACGACCCGACCAGGTATTTACTTTCTAGAACCCCGTTCCACTAAATGAGACTCCCCGTATATGTTTTTACTGTTTTATGACTTGCGAGAATGGTTAGTTTGAGATTTGAAAAGATTTGGGTTGAAATCGGAATACTTGGTTTCTTAGATCACTCAAGCGAGTTTGTATGAGGTTATTAGACTTGTGTGGGTAATTGTTATGGGGCCTCGAGGGCTCAGGTGAGTTTCGGACGTTCGGGAGGATGAGAAAAACACTTCAGTTTTCTGGTGTTTATTGCTGGTGCTGCAGGTCTCGCAAATGCAAGAAATTGTTCACATTTTCGAGCCTCGCATTTGCGAGTAGAGCTTCGCAATTGCGAAGAAGCTTGAGCTGGGGCAGTGTTCGCATTTGCGACACTTTCGTCGCATTTGTGACTTTAGCAATTGAAGCCCAGGGTCCCACATTTGCGAGAAGTTTGTCGCATTTGCGACCTTCTCATTTGCGAACCTGGTGTCGCAAATGCGACATCAGAGACCTGTGTCCAGCTTATTAAATGCGGACTTAGACCATTTATCTCATTTTCTTTCATCTCTTGGGCGATTTTTTGAGCTTTTGGTAGAGGGTTTTTACCTAGAACTTTGAGGTAAGTGATTTCTACACAACATGAGTTAAATACATAGATTATGGGTAGATTAACATGTAAAATTTGTGAAATCAAGGGTTTAGATGAAAACCTAGGTTTTGGGTAAAAATGGAATTTGACAACTAAAATGGTTATGAAATTTGATGAAAACATACATTTGAGTTCATGGGTTATGGGTAACAATTTTCTTCAAAAATTTCCGAAATCCGCGCACGTGGGCTCCGGGGTGAATTTTAAGAATCTTACATTTAGGGTTGGGTAAACTCTTTAATAGTTGGAATACGAACCTTTGGGTATGTAGTAATTAGTTTATACATATTTGATTAGTTTTGGGTTGATTCGGTACCGAATTGAGGGTGTGAGCACATTCTTGGACCATGAAGTAGGCCTTGAGACGATGTAACTCTCTTTTCTAACCTTGTAAGAGGGAATTAAACCCATAGGTGAATTTAAATAAATATGTACTTCTATTTGTGGGGCCTACGTACGCACGATGTGACGAGAGTCCATGCGTAGCTACTATTCATGCTTATGTCCGGTTGGATTTAGGCTTACACCATGTTTCATTGATACCTTTGCTTATTTATGCTTACTAATTGTTGGATTAAAGCGGAGGTCGAAGATTTCAAAATTTTAAGGTTCCTAGTTGAATTTCTTATTCTTACAAGGAATTGAGAAATATTATGATAACTTGAGAAAATCTATGTTCAACCGCTTCGCAAATATATTTCGCGAGCGGGGTAAATTTTCACTACTCTCATGGGAGCGGGCTGTTCGCTTCGGCATGTTAATTGATATATCATATGGTTCGGGCCGTTCGACCCTAAGCAGTGCACAATATATTTATATGTATATTTGGATCGGGTTGTACGTCCTCGGCATAATTCATGTGTAAAGATATTGGAACCCCTTTTATATTTAATATTATTTTTATAGACTTGAAAGATGAACGGATTTGAAGAGAGAAATGACTTGATTCTTATTTGATATGAAATGATTGTTTACTTAATTTCCTGCTCTGAGTTTTATTATTTCTTTATATGTCATGTGTAATTAGAACTTCATATTATTATATGTCGGCCAATAGTAAGTCTCGAAGTCGACCCCTTGTCACTACTTCTTCAAGGCTAGACTAGATACTTACTGGTACATGTTGTTTATGTACTCACACTACACTTCTGCACTTGATGTGCAGGATCTGAAGCAGGTGCATCTGGTTATCAGACTGGCGCGCACACTTGACTGCTGGTTAGAGACTACACGGTGAGCTGCCCTTCCGAGTTGTTCACCAGCAACCAGAGTCTCTCTTTTGATTATTTTATGTCTATTCTATTTCAGACAGTAGTGGAGTAGAAATCTTTTGTATATTATGCTAATAGCCCACATACTTGTGACACCAGATCTTGGCACACACTACTAGACTTATGATATTGGTTTTATCCCTATGGTCATATGCATTTAGCCGCTTTCGTTTGTTAATTTAAATATGTTTCTTACTAAATCTATTACATTAAAGAAAGACATTTACTTGGAAGAACTTATTAAAATAGGAATTTACTAGGTTGCTCACTAATGGCTTGCCTAACAATGGTGTTGGACGCCTTCACGGCCTAAAATAAAATTGGGTCTTGACAACCGGATATTACGGTGCGAATCCCGTCAAATATCAATTGCGGAGCGACATTTACTAAAAAAAGAAGATTTTTACCTTATTTAGACTTGTGCTAGGACTAAAATTCCCTACTATATAGAAGAGACGATTTTCTTTATTCTGACACATTGCGACATGCAAATCAAAGCAATAAAAGTTTGTTTTTGTCGTCTAGCTATTGTTTACTATGTTCTCCATTTGTTCTCTTCTTTATTCGTGACCGAGCTTGTACCGAAGGTCCGATCGAAGACGAATTTTCAACCTAAGATCAGGCTTGGTTATCACATTGCGATTGGTTTGATCATTTATTTTATCTTTAACCTATTTACTTGTTGTTTTTAATCATTCGCATTGAATTAAGTCACATATCCTTTAAACCGCATACAAACTTTTTGTTACCCATTTTTCGGGGTAAACAATAGTAATATTCTTAAGAGAGATTTTCCTAATTGTTATTTGACTACACAAACAACTCGAAATTGGCGCTCACAATATTTGGTTACCCCCACTTCGAAAGTAGTAGTCATATTTGAAACTTGTTTCTAAGTAAGTACCTATATTTCCTTTCAATTTCATTTTTCTTTTTCCTCTTTTCCTGTAATTAATTTTACAGTCTTCATGAAGTTTTCCTGGTGCTTTTTTTTTTAGCGAAATGAAGAAAGAAAACAAGGCACTAAGCTCGAAAATGAAACGCTTCGCTTGAAAAACAAATTGCTAAGTGAAAGGAAGAAGAATTTAATTTGCTCCACAGGTCGTGGAAGTAGTGAAAAACAAAAGAAAATCCTTGAACAGGTGCTCAAGGAGATGGACCAATTGTGAACGGAGGTCAGCTTTCATCTCATTAATATTCAACTTTTTTTGGTAGTAAATAACAGTTTTGAAATGTTGTAAAGATTATTTACTTTATATGTTTTTTCTTTTGCAGTATGAAAAGCTTCCAAGTTCTGGCCCTAGAAATTCACAGTGAGATTGCATAATGAAAAAGTTGTGTATTTCTAAGATAAATTTGTTGTCTCTCTTTCCGGAGGAGCAATTTTACTCTTACAATTTACCTATATAATGAAAAAGTTGTGTATTTCTAAGATAAAATTGTTGTAGCTCTCTCTTTCTGGAGGAGCAACTTTACTCTTATAATTTACCTATTATCTTCAAATTCTAGTGGTACTGTAATTTTTCAGATTCAATTGCTATCTTGTTTCTTATACCATGCCTTTGCTGAAATCTATTAGTGTTTTCTTGAAATCAGTCTCTAGCTATATAAAAGTATGAAAAATTAGATATACAAAAAAATAATTTATCTTGTGTCTGGTACATACTGAAATAAAGACATTCTTACTAATTTTACTACGTAGCTACTAACAGAATGAACGACAAATTAAAATACGGCACACATATTTAGCCCTTAGTTTCTAAGACGGTGTCAATTATCACGTCAAATAGTACAAACTTTTTCCATGTTTGATTCTCATGCACCTTGGAAAACCAGAAAAACGAGTAGCATGCATAGTCGAAAATTTTCGTTTTAAAGGCAATGTTACTAACAAATTCGGCAGTTTGTGGCACACACTAGTAGAAGTGTCAACAGGGGTTTATTCGAACATCCTTCCATACGTTATTTACATAATAGATTTAGGTTGTATACAGTGACAATGCAAATTCTTTTTAAGTCATCAGTGTTGTCTAAGCCATTATAGCATGTTAGCTAATAATTTTATCAGGTTACCGGTTAATGTTTATTATAGAAATTTATATATAATTACCTTATAAGTAATATAATTATGTAAATATTTTTTGCATTATCAATGTATTGAACTTGTACAATAAATCATATGTAGTTTCGAGGGGGAAGTGCACGGTTAGCCACTAATAACACATGTATTTACTTTTAAACCACTGTTTAAAATGTCTTTAGTCTTTAGCAACTGCTTTAATAAACTTTACCTGCGCAGACGAAAACACCCTTCTGCTCATAAAACTTTTGAACTTGTAACTCTAAGTTCAGGACTTAAGGACTACATGTCCTTAACTTTTAAACTTGGAATTTGAAGTTGAGGACCACCTGTCCTTAATTTCTATGCCTGTAACTCTAAGTTAAAGACTACTTGTCCTTAACTTTTGAACTTCTAAGTCTAAGTTCAGGACCTATTGTCCTTAACTTTTGAGCTTGTTAGTCTAAGTTCAGGACCTATTTTCCTTAACTTTTGGGCTTCTTAGCCTAAGTTCAGGAGCTATTGTTTTTAACTTTTGAACTTGTAGCTGTATGTTCAGGACCTATTGTCCTTAACTTTTGAACTTGTTAGTCTAAGTTCAGGACCAACAAATGAAGGAATCAAACTTCGGACCCGTATGAAAAATAAAATTGATTATCCAACTCTTCAACTACTCAATTTATTTTTTTGTGCTTCTAACTTTTGAAGAAGATCTCATCATTTTTCTTGGGGGAAAAGCTGAAACAGATAGAAGCCATTTGTGTTTCGTTATTGCCGAGTTTTTCTTTGCAGACCCAGTTCTTCTCCCTAACACATGAAATAGATAGAAGAAAGGGTAACACTATATTTTCATATTAATTTTAATAGACTAGTGGTTACTATTTTTAAGCATTAAAAATACTGGATAAAAAGTAAATACCACATTAAAAAGTGGCTACCTCTCACAATTTTTACTAGTGGGGGAAGTGCACGGTTAGCCACTAATAACACATGTATTTATTTTTAAGCCACTGTTTAAAATGTCTTCCGTCTTTAGCCACTGCTTTAATAAACTTTAATTGCCCGGACGAAAATACCCTTATGCTTATGTCCTTAACTTTTAAACTTAACTTCAGGACTTCAGGACTACATGTCCTTAACTTTTGAACTTGGAACTCTAAGTTCAGGACTTCAGAACTACATGTCCTTAATTTTTGAACATAACTTCAGGACTTCAGGACTACATGTCCTTAACTGTTGAACTTAACTTCAGGACTACATGTCCTTAACTTTTGAACTTGGAACTCAAACTTCAGGACCAAGCGTCCTTAACTTTTGAACTTGTAAGTCAAAGTTAAGGACCTATTGTCCTTAACTTTTGACCTTGTAATTGTAAGTTAAGGACTGCATGTTCTTAACTTTTGACCTTGTAATTGTAAGTTAAGGACTTCTTGTCCTTAACTTTTGAACTTGTAAGTCAAAGTTAAGGACTTATTGTCCTTAACTTTTGACCTTGTAACTGTAAGTTAAGGACTGCATGTCCTTAACTTTTGAATTTGTAAGTCAAAGTTAAGGGCCTATTGTCCTTATCTTTTGATCTTGTAACTGTAAGTTAAGGACTGCCTGTCCTTAACTTTTGAACTTGAAAATTGAAGTTCAGGATCAAGTGTCCTTAACTTTTTAACTTGTAACTCAAAGTTAAGGACCAAGTGTCCTTAACTTTTGAACTTGGAATTCAAACTTAAGGACCTATTATCCTTAACTTTTTAACTTGGAGCTCAAACTTCAGGACCTATTGTCCTACTTTTGAACTTGTAATTGTAAGTTCAGGACCTATTGTCCCAAATTCTCCTAAAAGTGGGTATCGAACTTGAGAGAAAATACATTCATTCCAGAGAAAATACATACGTTGTCTTGATAAAATGTAAGTCCTTCCACAATATCTTTTTCAAATAGTAAACATAATGAGTTTTATTGATAAAAATAGCACTGAGATAGAGACTATGATCGAGTATTTCCAAAGGGTGATTACAAAAACTCAGTTCCTTGTCTATTCGAATTTTTCAATGAGATGATGATCAGGAAGCCTAAAAAGTACCAATATTTACATTCTCCATCTTACGTCAAAAATGCAAAAGAGAAAGGTATATGAATGTTCTGTGCTTTTCCCTCAAAACACAGGAGAATTTTGGAGAAGCGAGGGTTTGGAAGAAAGGCAATAGAAGAAGGGTAAAAATGTATTTTCATATTACTTTTAATAAAGTAGTGGCTATTTTTTCTCAACATTAGAATTGATGGATAAAAAATAAATACCACCTCAAATAGTGGCTACCCCACGCCATTTCCCCTTAAAATAATGTAACGACCCGGTCGGTCGTCCTGTAGAAATTGCATTATTATTACTATTATTGACTTTTCATAGGTTGGTTATACTGTTATCGATCTGTTAGAGTTGGTAGGCTTGAAATCGGAATGGTTGTCGAGAGATTTTACTCGCTTAGTCTTTAAAAAAAGTCTTGAGGTTGGAAAAGTCAACTGAGAGTTGAATTATTGGTAAACGACCTCGGAATATGGATTTTATGGCTCGGATAGCTTCGTTAGGTGATTTGGTACTTAAGGGTGTGTTCAGATTATTTTGGTGAGGACTGGTGTAAAATTAGGCTTGAATTGGCGAAAGTTATTTTTTGGTGATTTACGACCGGCAATAGAAAATAGGCTATCAAGGTCGGAATGGAATTCCAAAAGTTGAAACAGGTTCGTAATGTCATTTTTGATATGTCTGCAAAATTTCAGGTCAATCAGAGTTGTTTTGGATAGTATCGACATCGTTGGAGGATTTTAGAAATTTCAAAGTTCTTAGGCTTGAATTTGATGTGATTTTTGGTGTTTCGAGAGTGCAACTAAGTTTGAATGATCATATATGAGGTGTTGGTATGGTTGGTTGGGGTCCCGAGGGGCTCGGGATGGTTTTGAGTGGTTAAATAGGAGTTTTGGAGTGCTTGTGTTGCTGTTGAAGTTGTTGGTGCTGGTGTAACCGCACCTGCGGATGGGTCATCGCAGGTGCGGGCCCGTAGGAGCAGAAGGAGGCTCCACAGGTGCGAGATTTGGCCAGCCAGGGAAGAGGTCGCAGATGCGGATAGTGGGCCGCACTTGCGAAGTCGCAGGTGCAGAATGTGAGTCGCAGGTGCGGAGATAGGCAGTTTAGTGAAAAGTCGCAGGTACGGTTATTTTGATCGCAGGTGCGGTCCCGCAGGTGCGAGACATTGGCCGCAAGTGCATAACCCCTAGGCAGAAAGTATAAATTAAAACCCTTTGCGTCTATTAGACCTTTTAACACCATCTTTGAACGGGAAGAAGCTTTTGAGGCGATTTTTGAAGAGGGAAATCAGTGTTCTTCATAGAGGTAAGTGTTTTGATCATTAAAAGTCATTTATGTGTGATTATAGAACACAATCTCAACAATTAATTCATGAAAAAACAGTAGAAAGAGGAGGATTAGGGCTTGAGATTATGAGACCTTTAAGAATCGATTTGAGGGGTCAAACGAACTCCGATTTTAGTGTTCTTTATATGTACGGACTCGTGAGATGATGAAGAACAGCTATGTATAAAATTTTTTGAGTTTCGGATTGCGATCCCGGGGGTCGAGTTTTGACTAAATTCGGATTTTAAGCAAACTTTGGTACTTTTCAATTGGAATTCATTCCTTAAGCATAATTTGATGATAAAAATGTGAACTTGGTAGATTTGGAGCACTCAGAGGCCGGATTTAGAGAAAAAGGCATTGCAGAATAGTATTTTAGCCGGTTTTGACGTAAGTAACATTTCCAAACTTGGTTCTGAGGGTTGAAAACCCCGAGTTAAATGATTTATGACTACTGTTAAAGTGATGCACATGCCATGTGACGAGCGTGCGGGCGTACACCGAGTAATTGTGGCCTGGCTTATCCCATGGCACCGCTTAGTGATTATTCCATGATGATATCTGTGCTTCTATTAATGTGATAATTGTGAACATGTTAGAAATCATGTTAAGTATAAATACTAAGCTTCACGCCGAAAATGCTGAGACCCGAGTGGTCGTATATTGCTGTCTCATTTTGTGATTATTTGATGACATATACTCAGTCCTGTTATAGCATATCATTTCATATCTCAGTCTCAGTATTGTTAATTACATGCATACTTATCATTGTTTCGGACTGATGGAGGCATTTGTGATCCATGTGAGTGAGACTGAAGAGTAATGACTGAGTGAGGCTGAGAGTCTGTTATTGAGACAGTTATGAGATCGGACTGCACACTGCAGCGGCATTCAATCATGCCTTTGTTGGCTTGATATGGTGCTTGGGCTCCGGAGTCTTTACACCCCCAGTGAGCGCATTGATATTGAAGGATGGATTTTCCCTGGGCATGGATCGTGTCCGAAGTGGATGTTATGTGAGGGATGGATCATCCCTGGACATGGATCTTGTCCGAGTGTTGTATTCTGGAGATGGATTTTCTCCGTGGGGCTGGATTGGCCTTTTTCCTCAGTACGGAGTGACTACGGTCACCGGTGTTTATGCACATTCCGGGATGGAACTACCCTGGGCCTGAGAGCCATATATAGTATTGAGTGGACTTCTGTGGGAGAGTTGTGAGCACTATGTGCATATCCACACTGGTTTCATACATATATTTTATGATGGCATGCATAGTATATGGGCATGCTTGGCATATTTACTCATCCTGATAAATTGTAGTATGTCTAAATTCTGTATATTTTTTATTGTAAAATTTTGAGGTTTTGTCCGTCACTACCTCTCAGCCCATAGTTTGGTTTCGTTACTTCATAATTGGTGTACTCACGTTATCCCCTGCACCTCGTGTGCATATTCAGGTACACCGGGACACGTCAATGAATATTGAGCAGCGGACAAAGTTTTCATTGGAGTTGTCGATGTACAGCTGGTGATCGCGACTTCGTCTTCTCTTTCTTATTCTACCTGTTGTTCTTTATTTTGAAACAATGTTGTCCATTTCTCCTTTTCTTTTTCTTTATGTTATAGTAGCTCATGACTGAGTGACACCGGATCCGGGATTGGAGGTTTAAATTTAGTTTTTCAAATATTCTTTTTAAACTTCAGATTCTTAGTATTATCAATAAATTTGTTTAAAATTGTACTTTTACTGGAAATTGAATTTAGCTTAGTTAAAAAGGGCGGCTTGCATGGTTCCACAACAGGCATCATCACGACTCCGAAATTGGGTCGTGACAAGATAGTATCAAAGCGCTAGGTTAAATAGGTCTCGCCTGTCATGAGTAGGTTTAGTAGAGTCTTGCGGATCGGTACAGAGACGTCTGTACTTATCTTCGAGAGGCTACAGAACCCTTAGGAAGAATCCCCCATTATTGAATTCTATCGTGCGACTCTGTTGAATTCTGGAACTAAACATCTGTTGTTTTCATTCTCTGACAGATGGTGAGGACTCGTGCTACCGATCGTGGTGATCAGACACCAACAGGACCAGCTGGAGGTCGAGGCCGTGGCAGAGGGAGGGGTGCAGCCCTCTTATCAGTCGGGGCAGTACCTGTGGACCCTCCCACTGCTCATGATCAGGTCCCCGCAGTTGAGGTCCCAGCGGGAGAGGCTCAGGCACCAGCAGTGCCCATTGTGATTTCGGGTCTTCAGGAGACCCTAGCCCAGATTTTGACGGTGTTCACCAGCCTGGCACAGGCCGTCACCGTGTCTACTACTGCTGCTACTTCTCAGGCCGGGGGAAGCACTCAAACTCCAGCTTCCCGGACACCTGAGCAGGTTATTCAGGGGTTTCAGACACCTGGGACAGCTCCAGTCCATTCGGTTGCCCCAGCCCAAGATTTTGTGGTTCCAGCTTTAGCAGATGACGAGCAGCGCAGGTTAGAGAGGTTTAGTAGACTCCATCCTCCGATTTTTAGTAGTACTGAGGATGAGTATGCCCAGGGCTTTTTGGATAAGTGTCAGAGGATCTTTCACACAACAGGGATACTGGAGGCTAGTGGGGTCCCATTTACTACCTTCCAGTTCGCAGGAGCTGGACTCGCTTGGTGGGAGGCCTATGAGAGGCGTAGACCTGCTGATGCAGCGCCCCTTACTTGGCGTCAGTTCTCCATTCTGTTCCTGGAAAAGTATATACCCAGTCCCGCAAGGAGGAGCTGCGTAGGGAGTTCGAGCAGTTGCGCCAGGAGGACATGAGAGTGACGCAGTATGAGCTGAGGTTCTCCGAGTTGGCCGGTCATGCTATTTGGCTAGTTCCCACGGATAGGGAGAGTATCAGGAGGTTCGTTGATGGCCTCACTTATTAGCTTCGGATTTTTCTGACCAGGGAGAGGGTATCTGGCGCTTATTTTAAGGAGGTGGTTGATATTGCCAGAGAGATTGAGTCGGTTCGCCGCCAGGAGCGGATCGAGAGGGAGGCCAAGAGGTCTCGAGGATCTAGGAGTTTTGATGGGGTTCCTTCAGGGGGGCAGCCTCAACCCGGCGGAGGCCGTCCATTCAGGCAGGCTCAGCCAAGTCGCTCAGGTTATCGTGGTGGATCAGTTGGTCATAATCCTCATAGTTTGCATCAAGTGCAACCATCTTTCAGTGCCCTGCCAGTTCAGAATTCATCTTGGGCACCATCAGTTCAGAGTTCATTATGCCTGGTTCTTCCAGTGGTTATCCTGGTGCTAGGGGTTCCCTTCAGTCCCCAGTGCCATTCTCCGAGAGAGGTTGCTTTGAGTATGGAGATGTGGTCCATATTAAGAGGTTTTTCCCTCGTCTTGCGAGAGGTACTTATCAGCAGAGGAGTCAGCCCACGATTTCAGAATTAGTAGCTGCACCGCCCGCCCAGGCAGCTAGAGGTGGGGGTCAGGCAGGTAGGGGTCGCCCAAGAGGGGGAGGTCGATCCGGTGGTGATCAGGACCGATTTTATGCCTTTTCAGCCAGACCGGATGAGATGGCTTCTGATGCAGTGATTATAGGTATTGTTTCAGTCTGTCACGAGAAGCTTAAATTTTTAATTGATTCTGGGTCTTCATATTCACATGTTCATCATACTTTAGCCCATTCTCTGGATACACCCCGTGAATCTTTTGTTACATATGTTCATGTGCTCGCCTTTGTGGGTGATGTTGTTGTTACGAACCGCGTGTGTCGGTTATGTGTGGTACCTATTGGGGGTATGGAGACCCGGGTGGATGTTCCATTTCTGAGTATGGTCGGTTTCGACGTAGTTTGATCAGATAGATGATGATACTTTTAGGTATGACTTGATGTAGATGTTTTCCACCGAATTGGATTGTTTGACTCCGTAGAGTTTGAACGTATGAGTTGTGTTCTTTCAGATTCGTATGATTAGGGTTCGGGTGTATACGGTATGTGGAGGCGTGATTCTAATCTTGTGGATGAGTTCTGACGTGGAATTTGGGTTCTAAGGCGTAGGAATTAGGTTGGATAAAGTGGTATTCGAATGTGTTGTATTATTAGATCGATGCGGTGTAGCGTGACATGGGGTCGCCCCTGGGTGTGTGCATGGTAAGTTTATTCGGCGGTTGATGGCTTTTGGAACAACCCTTGGCACGTTCGAGGACGAACGTTTGTTTAAGAGGGGGAGAATGTAACGACCCGGTCGGTTGTCCCGTAGAAATTGCATTATTATTACTGTTATTGACTTGTCATAGGTTGTTTATACTGTTATCGATGTGTTGGAGTTGGTAGGCTTGAAATTGGAATGGATGTAGTGAGAGTTTAGTCGCTTAGTCTTTAAAAATAGCCTTGAAGTTGGAAAAGTCAACTGAGAGTTGACTTATTGGTAAATGACCTCGGAATGCGGATTTTATGGCTCGGATAGCTTCGTTAGGTGATTTGGGACTTAGGAGTATGTTCAGAATATTTTGGTGAGAACCGGTGTAGAATTAGGCTTGAACTGGCGAAAGTTAGTTTTTGGTGATTTCTCGTCGGCAATGGAAAATAGGCTATAAGGGTCGGAATGGAATTCCGGAAGTTGGAACAGGTTCGTAATGTCATTTTTGATATGCCTGCATAATTTCAGGTCAATCGGAGTTGTTTTGGATAGTTTCGATATCGTTGGAGGATTTTAGAAATTTCAAAGTTCTTAGGCTTGAATTTGATGTGATTTTTGGTGTTTCGGGAGTGCAACTAAGTTTGAATGATCATATATGAGGTGTTGGTATGGTTGGTTGGGATCCCAAGGGGCTCGGGGTGGTTTTGAGTGGTTAACGGGGAGTTTGGAGTGCTTGTGTTGCTGCTGAAGTTGCTGGTGCTGGTGTAACCGCACCTGCGGATGGGTCATTGCAGGTGCGGGCCCGCAGGTGCAAAATTTGGCCAGCCAGGGAAGAGGTCGCAGATGCGGATAGTGGGCCACACCTGCGAAGTCGCAGGTGCGGAATGTGAGACGCAGGTGCGGAGATAGGCAGTTTAGTGAAAAGTCGCAGGTGCGGTTATTTTGACCGCAGGTGAGACATTGGCCGCAGGTGCGTAACCCCTGGGCAGAAAGTATAAATTCAAACTCTCCGCGACCATTAGACCTTTTAACACCATCTTTGAATGAGAAGAAGCTCTTGAGGTAATTTTTGAAGAGGGAAATCAGTGTTCTTCATAGAGGTAAGTATTTTGATCATTAAAACTCGTTTATGGGTGTTTATAGAACACAATCTCAGCAGTTAATTCACGAAAAATCAGTAGAAAGAGGAGGATTAGGGCTTGAGATTATGAGACCTTTAGGAATCGATTTGAGGGGTCAAACGAACTCCGGTTTTAGTGTTCTTTATATGTACGGACTCGTGAGATGATGAAGAACAATTTTGTCTAAAATTTTTTGAGTTTCGGTAAGCTGGCCTGGGGGTCGAATTTTGACTAAATTCGGGTTTTGAGATAAATTTGGTACTTTTCAATTGGAATTCATTCCTTAAGCATAATTTGATGATAAAAATTTGAACTTGGTAGATTTGGAGCACTCAGACGCTAGATTTAGAGGCAAAGGCACTGCAGAATAGTATTTTAGCCGGGTTTGAGGTAAGTAACGTTTCCAAACTTGGTTCTGAGGGTTTGAAACCCCGAGCTAAATGATTTATGACTATTGTTGAGGTGACGCACATGCCATGTGACGAGCGTGCGGGCGTGCACCGAGTAATTGTGGCCTGACTTATCCCATGGCACCGCTTAATGATTATTCCATGATGATATATGTGCTTCTATTAATGTGGTAATTGTGAACATGTTAGAAAGCATGTTAAGTATAAATGCTGGGCTTCACGCCGAAAATGCTGAGACCCGAGTGGTCGTATATTGCTGTCTCATTTTGTGATTATTTGATGTCATATACTCAGTCATGTTATAGCATATCACTTCATATCTCAGTCTCAGTATTGTTAATTACATGCATAATTATCATTGTTTCGGGCTGATGGAGGCATTTGTGATCCATGTGAGTGAGATTGAAGAGTAATGACTGAGTGAGGCGGAGAGCCTATTATTGAGACAATTATGAGATCGGACTGCACACCGCATCGATATTAAATCATGCCTTCGTTGGCTTGATATGGCGCTTGTGCCACTAGGGCCCCTCCGGAGTCTTTACACCCCCAGTGAGCGCATTGATATTGAGGGATGGATTTTCCCTGGGCATGGATCATGTCCGGAGTGGATGTTATGTGAGGTATGGATCGTCCCTGGTCATGGATCTTGTCCGAGTGTTGTATTCCGGAGATGGACTTTCTCCGTGGGGCTGGATTGACCTTTTTCCTCAGTACGGAGTGACTACGGTCACCGGTGTTTATGCACATTCCGGGATGGAACTTCCCTGGGCCTGAGAGCTATATATAGTACTGAGTGGACTTCTGTAGGAGAGTTGTGAGCACTATGTGCATATCTACACTGGTTTCATACATATATTTTATGATAGCATGTAGAGTACACTGGCATGCTTGACATATTTACTCATCCTGATAAACTGTAGCATGTCTAAATTCTGTATATTGTTTATTGTAAAATTTTGAGGTTTTGTCTGTCACTACCTCTCAGCCCATAGTTTGGGTTCGTTACTTCTGATTTGGTGTACTTATGTTACTCCCTGCACCTCGTGTGCAGATTCAGGTACACCGGGACCCGGCAGTGGATATTGAGCAGCAGACAGAGTTTTCATTGGAGTTGTCGAGGTAGCAGCTGGCGATCGCGGCCTCGTCTTCTCTTTCTTATTCTACCTGTTGTTCTTTTTTTTGAGACAATGTTGTCCATTTATCCTTTTCTTTTGCTTTATGTTATAGTAGCTCATGACTGAGTGACACCGGATCCGGGATTGGAGGTTTAAATTTAGTTTTCAAATATTATTTTTAAACTTTAGATTCTTAGTATTATCAATAAATTCGTTTAAAATTATATTTTTACTGAAAACTAAATTTAGCTTAGTTAAAAGGGCGATTGCCTGGTTCCACGACAGGCGCCATCACAACTCCGAAATTGGATCGTGACAAATAATATGGACATCCATAAATAATTGTTTGAATTATAATATTCTTAGTTTCGTTGATAAATTCACATTAAAAACAACTTGATAAATAAGTAAGGATGGTCTTTTCTTATATGAAATTAAAAATAAACTTGGAAAAGAAGAAATTAAATTGTGTTCAAAGTAAAGGCATAACATTTTTACAATTCAAAATATAGATAAAAAGGATATAAAAAATTCCTAATTTCGTTTGGTAATCAACTAAAGTTTTCCATAACAAAAGTTAGAATTTTCTTTTTAAATAGAATATTTTTGTTTAAAAATATTTGTGTTTTCTCTAAGTTTGATAAATGATGACGGATGATCCTAGCAAGCGAAAGAAATCTTGATCATAGAAGTACTCGGATACCTTATTGTGAATTATGCGTACTTATATGAAAATATCTTATGAAAATAATTATTATTTTATGATATATATATATCACGCTTCGTTGTACTACTTTAACTATATATATAACATGTTAGAGTATATGTTAGTGTATTCATCCCTTGTATTACAAAAGTGTTACATCAAACCATTCTGCTCATAAAACTTTTGAACTTGTAACTCTAAGTTCAGGACTTCAGGACTACATGTCCTTAACTTTTGAATTTGGAATTTGAAGTTGAGGACCACCTGTCCTTAATTTCTGTGCTTGTAACTCTAAGTTAAGGAGTACTTGTCCTTAACTTTTGAACTTGTAAGTCTAAGTTCAGGACCTATTGTCCTTAGCTTTTGAGCTTGTTAGTCTAAGTTCAGGACCTATTTTCCTTAACTTTTGGGCTTCTTAGCTTAAGTTCAGGAGCTATTGTCCTTAACTTTTGAACTTGTTAGTCTAAGTTCAGGACCAACAAATGAAGGAATCAAACTTCGAACCCGTATGAAAATAAAATTGATTATCCAACTCTTCAACTACTCAATTTATTTTCTTGTGCTTCTAACTTTTGCAGAAGATCTCATCATTTTTCTTGGGGAAAAGCTGAAACACATAGAAGCCATTTGTGTTTCGTTATTGCCGAGTTTTTCTTTGTCGACCCAGTTATTCTCCCTAACACATGAAAGAGATAGAAGAAAGAGTAACACAATCTTTTCACATTAATAATAGACTAGTGATTACTATTGCTAAGCATTAAAAATACTAGATAAAAAATAAATACCACATTAAAAAATGGCTACTTCACACAATTTTTACTAGTTGCAAAACTAATGTCAGGCTCGACTTAGTGGGATAAGAAAAAAAAGGAAATGGATGGAAAAGATCAAGGTCTTTGAATTTAGGCCAATTTACGGGCTAGATGAAGATGAGAATCAAAGAGACAAGTTATCATTTTGGTTTTATGTATTCACTAATTCATTGAAACCCCAAATCGAATATATATAGCCAGAATATTCCTGCATATAGTCCAATCTATAGAGTATGGTCGAGCAGAAACTTGGATACCAATGTAACGAAAATGTAGAGAGATTTGTGGTCACTTGTTACAAAAATATGATTCCATTTCATGTATTCAACCCAAAGTTATGACCAGGTTCAATCTGACCAAAATGCATTTTTCTGTTTTCATAATGTCAGAAAGTATATTACTATATCTTAAAACAAACCGTTTAGCCACATGAGTTATATTCTTTGGCTCTCTATAAATAAGTTTTCCAATGCAAATTGAACAGCAGCATTTCCTATAATCTAGGAATGGAAGATTAATTTTTTTTTTTTTTAAAAGTCAGGTTTCCCTTAGAGTTCTCCTGACCACTTCATTGGGACTTCAAAAAAGGCCCTTAAATTGGAAGGGTAATAATTGTTAATGCCTACTGAAGTGTTTGGGGGAACTCTCGGAGTCACTTGGCATCAATCATTAGTTATTTTATTTATGTTTTCCATATTGATATTCCGAGAGTATATCAAAATTTATTGAGTAGCTAAGAAAGTCAAGTGCATTTCAAGAGAGCTTAGTCTATGCGTCAGGCACTGTTATTTCTCTAGAACATTGCTGTTATTTATCTAAGCTAATTTTTCTTTTTAATCATCTTTTTAATCTAGGTCTTATATATAAGCATGAAGCTAAAGACTACTATTACTTTCAACTCTCTCAATTCTTTGATTGAATGCGTTAGTAAAGCACAAGATTTATAGTGACCATCCTCAGTTTTTGAGTTGTATTTGAACCCTTCTATCAGTAGCGGAGCAAGGCGGGCGAAAAGGTTTTTGCCGAACCCGCTTCGCCAAAAATTACACAGTTGTACATAAAATTAAATTTCTTTTTCATATATATATATATATATATATATATATAAAATCCCCTTAATTTTTTGCATGTTTAATTTCTTTACTTTTTGAATCTTCTTAGTGAAAATCTTGTTTCCGTCACTACCTTCTATACATTTAGTGTCATGACTCAGAATTCTCATCCTCGGGATCTTGATGGCGCCTAACATTTCACTTGTTAGGCAAGCCAACGTTAGAAATAGTTTTTAACCATTTTTAATAAATCAAATTAAATGATAACCAAGAAACAGAATAAAACTGAAATAGAGCGAGTAAACCAAATAACAACGATGTCAAATACAATCTCTGAACTGGTGTCACAAGTACACGAGCGATTAAAGTACTAAAAATAAAATTCTGAATGAAAGCATAACTGCCTAAAATAAAGTAAGCGGATAGAGTGATGTAGAAGGGGACTTCAGGGCTGCGAACGCCATGTACCTGCACCTCAAGTCTGTTGTCAGGCATCGGATCCGAGCAATCTACTGACCGCCGCTAGGACCGACTCTTAAATTTGCACAAGAAGTGCAGAGTGTAGTATGAGTACAATCGACCCCATGTACTGTGTGAGTACCGAGCCTAACCTCGACTAAGTAGTGACAAGACTAAGGTGAGTCACTTACTATAACTTGTACGCTATATGATAATAAAAATAGAAAAGGAAAAAAGGAAAGGTAAGGCAGTAAGCTTATGAAAAAAGAATTCAACTCTTGTAATCAGAGAACCTAAAATAACCAATCTCATAATTTCATGTAGCAACACTATAGATCAACACAATAATAATCGTGAATAAAAAACACACGATCTGTTGCGGCGCGTAACCCGATCACACCGTACAAGTACAATCCTCCCATATTTCACCATATTAATATCAAGAATAACATATAAACTTTGTTGCAGCGCAACCCGATCCCATCATATAATCAGAATCAAATAATCCTCCCTTATTTCATCATATCAATATCAAAATTACATATAAAATCTATTGCGGTGCAACCCGATCCCACCATATCAATATCAAATCCTCCCTTATTCCACCATATCATAACTGTTGCGGCGTGCAACCCGGTCCATAAATAAATTCAATAAATGTAGTTAATCCAACAACTCAATTCACAAGAATCTCTATGATTAAAGGATATAAAGCAAAGTAATAAAGGAACCCGTTACCAAATCAAGGAATGCTACAATTAGTGCAAACCAACAAGACAATGACAGTTAAAATGTATAACTAAGAAAATTAAGGCAAGTAGTAATTAATCATATAATCGTGGAAGAAACGGTCATTTCAATACAAGAATAATTAATGACAAGTAACAAATTAAGGCATAAAAAGCAATTAAAGCATGTAAGAGTTAAGATATAGAATAAGATAATTAATGAAATACGGGAAAGCATGGAAATAGATATTTTAACGGCGTATATACACTCGTCACCTCCATATACGCCGTTACACGTAATTCACATAAAATATAGCTGAAGGGTTCCTAATTCCGTCAAATCAATGTTAGAACCAACGCTTACCTCGCTCCGCAAGCAAATTAAAGCTCAACTGGGGCCTTTCCTCTAAAATTCGCCTCTAATCAGAGAACCTGAAATAACCGATCTCATAATCAATTACAATAGATAAAACTAATATTTTTACACTTTTCTCGAAAAGTCAATAAATGTCAACCTCGGGTCCACTTGGTTAAACCCGAGATTCGCACTAAAACCTAATTACACATT
Organism: Nicotiana knightiana; assembly: GCA_005239525.1. Classification (NCBI taxonomy): domain Eukaryota; kingdom Viridiplantae; phylum Streptophyta; class Magnoliopsida; order Solanales; family Solanaceae; genus Nicotiana; species Nicotiana knightiana. Next base: position 65,303 of record ML423910.1, read on the forward strand.
CACCTCCGAGCTCGATTATGTGATTAGTTTCAAAATCTTACCATAATTTAAAGTAATATTTTTGGGAAGAAAATCCTCTTAGAAAATCTCCTCTAGGGTGTTTAGGATTGAGAGTTTGTGCGAAATAAGCTAAATCCCATTTCCCCCCTCTTTTACCCACCTGCAGAAATCGCAATTGCAACACATAGTTTGCAATTGCAATGATCGCAAAAGCGATCAACTCTTCTTAAAAGTGTAAAGGTCACTGAACCTGCTATGATCGCGAATGCGATGAAATATCGCAAATGCAAACAAGGGCTGTCCGCAAATGCGAACAATAAACTCGCGAATGCGAGTCGACCCCAATTTCCTCAAAGTCGCAAATATGACACAGAAGTTCGCAAATGCGAACATACCCAACATCGCATATGCCGACTTAACTAAGCAAAAACGAAGCTTACTCAGCGCCAACCAACATTGCATATGCAAGCCTAACCTCGCATTTGCGAACAGGTTCTCGCAAATGTGAGACCTGCAGACCTGATGCACCAGCATTCTTCTAAGTTCAAAAATCACTCGGTAGCCTATCTGAAACTCACCCGAGCCTTTCGGACTCTAAGTCAAACATGCACACAAGTGTAATAACATCATACGAACTTACTCGCGCGATTAAATCACAAAAACAACACCTAGAACTACGAATCGGACATCAAAATGAATAATATTTTCAAAGAAACTCATGAATATGTAAATTTACAACCAGACGTCCGGATCTCGTCAAATGGACTCCACTTTGCACCAAATATTGCAGACAAATCATAAATAGTGAAAGGAACATGCACCAAGTTCCGGAACCGAAATCCGAACCTGGTAGCAACAAAGTCAACCTTCGGCCAAATTTAAGAATTCTTTGAGCCTTCAATTTACTAGTTTTCAACAAATTACGTTAAATAAAGTTTGGGACTTCCGAATTCTATTGGGGGCATACGCCTAAGTCCGCAATCATGATACGGACATATCGGGACCGTCAAAACACTAATCTGGTTACATTTACACAAAATGTTGACCGTAGTCAACTCAAATGAGTTTTAAGGTAAATTTTTTCATTTTCTTCAGTTTTTCTCATAAAACATTTTCAGAAAAAGACACGGACTGCGCACGCAAATCGAGGAAGGTTAAACTGAGCTATTTGAGGTCTCGAAATACAAAAATAATGGCTAAAACTCAAAGTGACCTATCGGTATCACATTTAGATATCTAAATCTAACTATAGGGCAGTAATTCTCTCTAATCTAATATAGCCTTCTCGTAATGGTGTATAAAGGGTTGAAATTATCAAGAAGTATCATTGGGCTAATTATATTGAAGGCTTTGTGCATAAATAGCTAGAGAAGGAAAGAAATGTGTTTCCATTTACTATATTTTCTCCTCTTTCTAAGTCGTTACGCCAGAACGGATTTTTCTAAAACAAAACATTCAACTTAAAAATATATATGCATAGTATACATGTAACAATCATTTTCCCTCATGAAACCTCACAGAGGATTGATAGTTATAGGACTAGCGGAAACCCCAAAACTATGTCCCATCATTTGGCGATATTGAAAATGTAAATTTACTTTTCTGCGTAGCTATCGAGGTGGATTCAGGATTTTAAAAGAATGGGTGCACAATTGTGAAGAGGTAGATTTAGGTCTCATTTGTTTGCACTTAATGAAGGTCTGAGTTTTAATCATTCATATCTTAGACATTAAGTGCGTTTGTTTTTAAAGTTTGAATCTTAATTATTCAGATCTTAATCATTAGTGTGTTTTTTTTACTTCACAACCACTTAATGCATCTGAATAGGTCTGTATGATTAAGATCCATAACAGAGACTTAATTTTATTAAGATGCTATCATCCATATTTATTATTAATTGTCGCCACCGTCTACCATTATCAACTACCACCATGCCACCATCACCACCATACTCAACCATTATCACCACCATCATCCTCAATCATAGCCGCCACCATAATCGACTACCACCACCTGCCATCCGTCACTCCCGCCACCATCATTCTCAACCACAAACACTCATCCACCCTAACTACCACAACTAATTACCCCATCACCATCAACAATCATAACCGACACTACCCATAATTATAAACTACCACCATCTACCACCACATTCCTCAATCACAACTACCACCGCCACCGGCCATTATTAACTATCACCACTCACCACTACCATCATCAATCATAATCGCCAGCACTATTAATCACCACTAGCTACTACCCTGAACCACCACCATCAACCAAACCTACCACCAACCACCGCCTTTAGTCGGCATTGACAAGCACCACCGTTAGCCATCACCACCAACAACTACTATATTCTTAAAAAATTATATATTTTATTGATAGAATATAAGATTAATTAGTATTTCATTTGAATTTTATGTTTATTAATTTTCAAATAAAGATAGATTTTATACATTCAGATATTAAAAACCAAACAGTCTTAATCATATAGTATTTAGATCTTAATACACATCTTAATATTCAGATGTGTATTAGATTTAGATGTCTTAATCTTAATACGCATCTTAATATGCAGATGTGTATTCAGATTCAGACGTCTTAATCTTAAAAAAAACAAATGAGGCCTTAGAATGTATATTTCATTGATTTAAGTTTAGCCTCTTACCATGACCCACTACACTTATTATAGGTTTAAAATTATATTTTTCTTGAAATTTTAGTAATTTTCACACACACACACATATATATATATATACACTGTGCTGAAAACAAGACCGTTCAGAGTGGAATTTGAACTGCCAATTTCACTCGTAAAGGTGCATCCAATAATAATTGCACCATAATAGTCTTTGAGCATGAGTTCACACACACACATATTTAAGTAATTTTGAAGAAATATAACATTATTATACATAATTTAAGGAGAGGAGTATGGGTTCACGTGAACCCATATCCCTCAACGTGGTTACGCCTCTACCTATACATCAGTGTTTTTTCCATTTTTCTGACGGTTGCCTCTGAGTATAAATACCCTTTTCCTGCCTTTGCTTTCACGAAAAACTTCTAACTTTCCTTCATTACATGTAAATTCCTCTTTCACGTAAATATGTCTTCCTCAAATCAAGTACCCAAGAAGGTTATCATTGTAGACAAACTATCTCATTCTTCTGCTCTAATCCGGAGTAGGAGGGGTGGTAGACTAAGAAGCTTGAGTTCTACACATTCTAGGGGTTCTTCTTCTCCTTGCAACATTACTCCCCCGCCATCTTATAGGGCTAATGTTTCTTCGTCTTCTTTTAGGGCTAAAGCTTCTAGATGTTCTTCTAAGAGTAGAGAACCTAACGAACCACTTCGTGAGCCAAAAGTTGATGAGATTGTTCCTGCTGAGTTTTCTTTTGTAAAGGATAGTGAGGCCATAAGAAAACAGATTTTTCTATGACATCTCATGATCTTTCTGATCTTTACCCTACTCAAATCACTGAGGGTTTAGTTTCACTCGTGCGTAGAGATTGTTATTGGAAATCTAACTTTCCAGTCTTAGTTACCAATGAGAATCAAAGAATAACCTCTTACAGAACTGGGTATTCTTTTGTGTATACTTACCCCTTTACTTTAGGATTCAAGCCTCTAATCGACCCTGTCATCATAGAATTCTGTCGATTTTTTAATGTGTCCTTGGGACAGATCGGTCCTCTTATCTGGAGGGCATTAGCATGCCTTAGATATTTGGCCACCTTATCTTCAGTTCCTTTTACTTTTCATCATCTCATTCATCTCTATTCTCATATGTTGTTCTGCCAAGGAGTTTTTACTCTTGCGGCTAGGAGTAAAAGAGTTTTGGTTATACCTGATGATGATAAAGATAGAGGGTGGTATGTTCAGTATGTTATTGTCCCTACTAAAGGTTTGGTAGGTGAAGAAAATCTCCCCTTCCCTGAGAAGTGGAACTTTGCATGTGTGTACAATTTTGCTCACTTTCTTCTTTATTATTTTTTTGATAAATCTTCAGTACCTTGACTGTTTTTTTCTTTTATTTTTGCAGAAACCATGGGAACCGTTGAGGAGGTATCCGGTTTTCGTGGTTGGGTAGAAAAATTAATGTTTATCACTCCAATGGAAGAACGTTCTTGGAAGTACCTCTCGGCGAGGTTTGGTTGGAAAGTGAAAACCCATGGTAGTTTTTTTTATATTTCCTTTCTTTCTCCTTTTAAGCTTCTATAATCCCTTTTATTTGTTAGGGTTTCCCGCTCACGGGGTATCTGTTGCTGTTGTATCTACTTCAAAACTTTCTTTGGCCAACGATTATTGTGAACTCCTCTTCATCAAAAAGGAAAGCAAGTGGGTCTCGGACCTTGGAAGATGAGGAAGAGAAGGAGGAAGGTTTGCCGATTTGGAGGTCGCCGAGAAGAAATGTCGTGTCTGACGATGAATCTGCTCCAGTTAATGATCCACCTTCCGTGCCTGAGTCAGAGCATTCCGCTCCTGAAGATGCAACTCCTTCATCTGCCAATGAATCAATTGAACAATTATTCCACCAAGGCTTTGGCACAGTTTCAGAGGAGACACCTCTTGCTATTTTTCCTCCATCTTCTCCAGTGGAACTTTCGTCTGCCGCACCTATTGTTGTTTCTGCTCCCCCGCCTATTCCATCCGTGGCTCCTTCATCTGCCCCTACTTCCGTGCCTTCTATTGTCGAAGTAGGATCTTCCAGTAGTGGGGAGATGAAGAAAATTATGATAGAGGTTCCTGAGGGAAGTATCCTCTTAAAGAAATCAGGCCAGGCGGATGTGTGGTTGAAGCCTCTGATAGGCCCGATTGAGAAGTCTAAGTTGGAAAGTCATAACTCCTTAACTTGGATGAACGAGATTGTACACTCGTCCTTAAAGGTATCCTTTATATCATTCCCTTTTTTAATTATCCTTTACCGTATCTAACTTCTCTTTTTGTGCAGATCAATCTTATTGGTACAGAATTGATGAAAAGGAGCGTTCATACAGAGCAATTAGCGAATGACTATCATACCGAGGCTGATAACTGGAAGGAGCAATTCGAGAGTCTTCGACTTGATATGGAGGCAGTAGAGGAGGAGAAGCGTACCTTGGAGCAGCAAATCAGAGTAATTGCAGCAGAATTGGCCATCGAGAAGGCTTCATCAAGTCAAGCAGGGAAGGATAAGAACATCCTAGAGTCTTCCTTTGCGGAGCAGCTTTCTCATGCTACTGAAGAGATAAGAAGCTTGAAGGATTTGTTAGACCAGAAGGAGGCTTATGCTGGTGAACTTGTGCAATCACTTACTCAGACCCAAGAGGACCTCTGTGAATCTTCCAACAAGATTCAATTTCTAGAAAGATCTCTTGCCCCTTTGCAGGCTTCTTATGATGTTGTCGTGGTTGAAAGAGATGAGCTGAGAGATGATATTGAACAATGGGAGAAAGACTATGAGGCTCTTGAGGATAAGGAATTTGTTGATGTGAGTTGGGCTTATTTGAATGCCCGTCTTGACACATTGACGGAAATGGGCCAAGAAAATTTTGACTTAGAAGCTGAAATTGCCAAAACCAAGGAGACGATTGAAAAGTCTCGGCAAAGTCAAAATTTTTCATCACCTGAAGTTGAAGTTTCAATGGGTGATGAGATCGTCTCGCCATCTCAAGTCGCTCCTCCTGCTGATGAAGATAATCCCCCCAGTGTCTAGTGAAAGTGTTTATCAACCCCTCTTTTTTTTTCTTTTGGAACAATTGGTGGTTACCCCTGGTCCCATTTAGGGGTGAAGTTTGGTTTAGTAAGTCCCCAATGACAACTTAGGGGAAAATTTTGTTTAAACTAACTTAATACTTAGTTTTTAACATTATATAATAGTAATATTTACATTTCTTAGCATGACTTGTGTTTTTTCGAGTTTTCATTTTTCTCTTAAGTGTTTGCATGCTTTATGTTCGGATTTTTGTTTTACCCCTTGTTATTTAATTTTGTATTAAAAAATGCTTCAGTATTTTGTGTCTTTTTGAAATAAGCACGATTTATAAAAGAGGGCCCTTTTATGAACGACACTTAATGAAGAAGACGTCTCAACTTCATAATGGTGTAAGCATACAAAAGAGAGATAGGAATTCACATGTTTTTTTTCCGAATAATGTTTTGCAGAAAGTCTTTATATTATTCGAACTTTCGTAACCTTTAACATGTGTTTGAGCATTGTCTATGACTCTTTCGTGACTGGTTTCTTTTACAACAGGTTTTGAATAAATACGGGGGTATGAATTTCTACCCGTAACTAAATTTTGCCTTTAACCTAAACATTCGTTTACATTCACGAGTATGTTCTTTGTAGGTTTCTGAATCAGGCTTTGTGTTTTTATCTTTGGCTCTTTGATCTTGCTCATAACTTTTGACTTGTTGGGAAAAATGGATCTTCAGGCTTGAGCTTTGACTCTTTTGATAGTCTTCTTTGCCTCTTCCATACTGTACAGTCCCCCAAGTGTTTGAGCTTTGAAGAATGAAATCTCGAGCAATTGACTATCCCTTTCTTGTAGTCTTTTTACTAAAAAGGAAAAACATACGGGACTCGAAGGTATATAGTTTAGATGATGACTGCTTATCCCTTTGAAACGTCCATCAGAAAGTTGTAACCCTAGACCAGGAATTCAGTTTTTTCCTCGTGTCTATTCAGGTCTAATATCATCATCTGGTTATGGATTAGCTTTTTTCCTATCATCTAAAATAGTTAGTATAATTTTAACGGTACTAAATAAAATTGAACGTAATGATACCTGACCGTGGGTATTCCATTTTCCTTAGAAGTAATATTTCTTCAAGTGAACAGCATTCCAACTTCTTGTTAAAATTTGGCCATCCATGGTTTCCAGCTCATAAGCATATTTTTCAGCAATACCACGCACTTTGTAGGGTCCTTCCTAATTTGGATTTAATTTTCCTACTCCAGCCTCTTTTGTTGATTCAAAAACATTCTTAAGGAAAAGTCCCCAATTTTGAAATATCTGAGGTGAGCTTTTCTGTTGTAATATCGCTCTATGATTTACTTTTGAGCTACAATGCGTATTAAAGCAGCTTCTCTCCTTTGCTCGAGTAAATCCAGATTTGTTCTCAACTCGTCATTGTTTGTTTCTTATGTTGTTGTTGTGAATTTCATGCTCGGTTCACCAATTTCCACTGGTATTAGAGCTTCTGAGCTGTAAACAAGCGCGAATGGTGTTTCTCCTATTGCTGTCTTTGCAGTAGTTCTATAAGCCCATAATACTATCGGTAGTTCTTCAGGCCAATTTCCCTTAGCTTTTTCCCTTCATATTGTTAACAATGATTTTATTTGTTCACTCAGCTTGCCTGTTAGCCACGGGATGATATGGTGAAGAAGTCATTCGTTTGATTTGCCAACTTTGGATGAATTATGTGATTTGAGAGCCTATGAATTGTAGGCCATTGTCACATACAATTTCCTTTGGTACACCAAAACGGCATATGATGTTTCTCCATATGAAGATTTTCACTTCATTTTCTCGCACCTGTTTAAAAGCATCTGCCTCCACTAATTTTGAGAAATAATATGTTAATACAAGTAAAAATCGTACCTTTCCTCTGGATGGGGGTAGAGGTCCTACTATATCCATTCCCCATTTCATAAATGGCCAAGGTGATACTACCGAGTGTATTAATTCTGCGGGCCGATGCATATTGTTAGCATATCGCTGACATTTATCGCATTTAGCTACGAAATCTCCAGCGTCGTATTCCATCTTAGGCCAATAGTACCCTACTCTGATTAGGGTTTTAACTAAGGACCTTTCACCTCCGTGGTTCCCACAATGTCCGTCGTGTACTTCTTTCATCACGTACTCAGTTTGGTTTGGTCCAAGGCACCTTGCTAGGGAACCTCCAAAAATTTTGCGATATAGAGTGTCACAAACTAGGCAGTACGGTGCAACTTTTCGGCGAAGTACTTGAGCTTCCTTCTTATCCTCAGGCGCGGTACCATTCTGCAAAAAATTTACAATTTCGTTTCTCCAATCCCAAGTTAGATTATTAAATGTTACCTCATTTTTGTCCTGGTCAATTGCTGAATGAAATAAGTGTATCACAATAGCATTGTCTTTATTCGTTACATCGGTAAATGCTGCAAGATTAGCTAACGCATCCGCTTCTGCGTTTTCCTCTCTAGGTACTTGCATAATCTTCCATGACTGGAATTGCCTCACCAGGTCGCGTGCCTTTTCCAGATACTATTGCATTCGAGTATCTCTAGCAGTATAAGTCCCCTGCATCTGGTTCACCACTTTTTGAGAGTCACTTTTGATCACGATCTGCTCAATTGAGAGTTCTCGTGCTAATTCGAGTCCTGCAATGAAAGCTTCATACTCTGCTTCATTGTTAGTGATGGGATAACATTTAATAGCTTGCCTTATCTTTTCACTTGAAGGTGGTATAAAAACAATTCCCAACCCGGCTCCTTTAGTATTAGAAGAGCTGCCGGTGAAAAGAGTCCATATTCCTGGATTAGCTCCGGTAAATATTTGTAATTCTTTTTCTACTTCAGGAATTATGCTAGTGTTAAAATCTGCGACAAAATTGGCTAAAACCTGAGACTTTATTGCTGTCCTAGGTTGATAGATTATGTCATATTCGCTTAGTTCTATTGCCCATTTAGCCAGTCTACCTGATAGTTCTTGCTTATGCAAAATATTTCTCAAAGGATACGAAGTTACAACAGTAATTGGGTGACACTGAAAGTACGGTCTTAACTTTCTAGCCAAGGATAATTTTTCTAGATGAGGATATCTAGTTTCAGCATCTAGTAAGGACTTACTTACATAGTAGATATGAGATTTCTTACATGTGTCCTCCCTTAATAGGACTGCACTTACGGCTATTTCTGCAACAGCAAGATAAATGTATAACCTTTCCCCTTCCTTTGGTTTAGATAGCAGTGGGGGATTTGATAGATAAGCCTTCAAGTCTTTAAGATCTTGTTGACATTCTTCAGTCCATTCGAACTGATTCTGCTTCTTTAGTACTAAGAAGAATTTAAAACTCTTCTCTGAAGATCTGGAAATGAATCTTCCTAAAGCTGCAATCCTACCTGTTAATATATGAACTTCTTTTTTGCTCGTGAGTATATCAGGTATTTATTCAATAACTTTAATTTGAGCAGGATTTACTTCAATGCCTCTATTTGATACGAGAAACCCCAAAAATTTACCTGATTCGATGCCAAAGGCGCATTTTTTGGATTTAATTTCATGTTATCCCTGCGGAGGATCTTAAAAGTAGTTGAGGGATGTTGGAAATAATCTTTTGCCTATGTTGACTTTAACAACATGTCATCAATGTACACCTCCATTATTTTCCCCAGATGTTCCTAGAACATCTTGGTCACTAGCCTTTGATACGTGGCTCCAGCATTTTTCAAGCCAAAAGGCATGACTTTGTAACAATAAGTCCCCATGTTCGTAATAAAGGCAATTTTTTCCTCGTCTGAGGGATCCAGAATATGCATCTAAAAAGCTTAATAATTCATGACCTCTTCATCAATCACTTGATTCTTGAACAATCCCTGCTTTCTTTTCTTTTGCTTGACAGGTACGTAGGATGGGTCTTCATTTAGTTTATGATTCATCACTTCTGGGGGTATACCTGTCATATCTGAATGGGACCAAGCAAAAAAATCTGCGTTAGCTTTTAAATATTCAATTAACTTACCTCTTCTGGTCGGGCTTAACCTTGCTCCTGTGTGGATTTTTTTCTCAGGCTTAAGCTCGAACAATGGAACAGCTTCGAGCTCCTCAGCCGTATGTCTTGATGCGATATCCGTGGTGATTTGATTCACCATTTCTTCATCATTTTCTTCCGTGTTTGTTCGATTTTCTCCCTCGTCTTTTAATTCTTCCGCTATTTTTTTTCTTTTTTATTGGAATGCATCACTGAGTTTATGTTTCTTGAAGTTTGCTGATCACCTCGAATCTGCTGGATTCCCCATTTGGAAGGGAATTTGATTACCTGATGCAGAGTAGATGGTACTACATCCATGGTCTCCCCATGATTACATTATAATCCATATCTGTGTCTATAACTTGAAATTTCATTTCCTTGACGACGCCTTCTGCATAGGTATTAAGCTCAATTTCTCCTTTTGTTATCACAGTAGAGTTGTCGAATCTGGACAAGGAACGTGCTTTGGGAATTACACGGTCCCCCATTAACATCTCTTCCACAACCATTGACCGAGCTACCTGGATCAATCAATACTCTTTCCAAGTTAGTGTCATGTATAAGTAGAGATATTACTAGTGTGTCGTTATGTGGAAGCAGTAATCCATCAGCATCTGAGTCGTCGAATGAGATGTTTTCAGCCTCCAAAGTCTCACGAGTCCGTTTCCCGTGGGTCACTATGAACTTGGTCATCCTTCTTGCTGAAGTATAAGTTACGCCATTTACCTCCTCTCCTCCATTTATCACATTTACAGTTCTCTTCGGAGATGGTGGTTTTGGGGGCTCCTGTCTATTCTTCATATATGCTTGTTTACCTTTTTCACTAAACAACTCTTTTAAATAACCTTGTTTTAATAAGTGTTCTACCTCACCTTGCAATAACCTGCAGCCTGATGTTTTGTGCCCATGATCATTGTGAAATTCACACCAGAAGTTTGGGTTCCTTCTGTTTTTATTTGATCTCATTTCTTTGGGCCCTCAAAATTTATCACCCATATTTCTTAATATTATAATTAATTCGGAAGTACTTACATTGAAATTGTAATCTCCAATTCTTGTATTACCTATATTTCGCTCATATCGATCCTTTCTGGATCTTGATGATGATGAGCTCGAATCTCTATTTGATGGTCTAAGATCAGACTGTGGGTTTTCAGATTTGGAATGAGCCTCTCGTCCTGAAGTTCCCATGTACGGATCGTACCTGTTTTTGCCAGTTCTCCTTTCTGATTCTGAGCATCTAGAACTCATCTTGTCTTCTGCTTTTGATTGGGCAATAGTATCTTCTTCAATTTGTAATTTGGTGTTGTACCTGTTATAAACATCGTTCCATGTCGTAGCTGGGAACTCTCTCAAGCTTTCTTTGAGTCTCCTTGTGGCTTCAGAGCTTTTATCGTTCCAATTACTTGCAAAAGCCATAGCTTCCCAATTGTCAGGTACTCTTGGTAGAAGCATCCTTTCACGTTGAAACCTGTCTACGAATTCACGAAGCAACTCCGTATCTCCCTGTTTTATTTTGAATATGTCTTCCATTCTCTTTTCCACTTTTTGCGCACCGGAATGTGCTTTTATAAACAAATCTGCAAGCTCAGCAAAAGAATCAACAAAAAATTTTGGCAAGAGAGAATACCATGTTAATGCTCCTTTGGTGAGTGTCTCTCCAAACTTTTTGACCAACACAGATTCAATATCTTGCTTAGTCAGGTTTTTGCCTTTTACTCTTGTGGTGAAAGCAGTAACATGATCACGTGGATCAGTTGTCCCATCATACTTTGGTATGTTAGGCATTTTGAATTTCTTGGGAATCGGCAAAGGTGCTGCACTTGGCTTCCATGGTTGTTGAGAGTATTTATCAATATCAATACCCTTGATGATAGGTGGTACTCCAGGAATTTGCTCGATGCGGTCATTTTGTTCCTTCACCTGTTTCTGCAAGGTTAGTATTAAATATTGTAAATCTGAATTATTAGACACACTTGGTCTTCCTTCAAGTGATTCATTTAGAGTGCCTCTACTTCATGAATTTTCTAGTCCAGATTGTGGATTTTCTATAGTCGCGGTGTTGTTTGGAGGAGGCGTAGGTGACTCAGTTGGTAGCCCCCTCATGAAAGCTTGAAGAGCTTCACTCATATATTCACCAACCATCTGCTTCACAGGGCCTTGTTCTCATGTTTGCTCGTTTCCAATTTGATCATTGTTGTAAGTTGTAGATCTTTCTGGGGAGTTGTCCCTTGAACCTCGTGGGGATCCCTGAGGCGATGGAACTGGGGTTCCCGTTGTTTGTTGGTTGTTGTTGTTGGTATTCGACATGATTCGATAAAGGTTATTCGAAGAAAAAACAAAGATTATCAGTTTCCCGGTAATGGAACCAATTTGTTTAACCAAAGAATTAGATTTTTAGTCAAAGCTATTTTAAGAAGGACTTGGGCTTCTGATAACCGAATAATAAGAATTAGACTTGTAAATAAGAAAGCAATAAGATCACATAAAAGTAAGTATATTTCAGTAGTGGTTCGAACGTGTCTATACAAGTGAGATTTTTCTTTCTTTTATAGGGAATTTCTTAATATAACGTCTATTCTTCTTAATGATTGAAAATTAGTTACTAATAATATCATTAATGTAACGTTACAATTGGTAATCATAACTGTTGTGTGAAGATTATGTAACGTTTAACTTATTGATTGAAGATCTTTGAATCTGCCATTTATTCTGCCTTGGTTCATTCTGACCATGTCTCTTCAACTCCTCAATTAGACTTGAACTCCCGCATCTAATTGTCTCGTGTGTATGCTATTCCGTTTCTCTTTGTCCCGTACTTCTTTCTAAACTTCTGACTAGCTGTCATGTTTCTATTGATCCACGTAGATTTCCTTGTCATCAGAAATATTACACGTGTGAAGTCTATTTTTTAGCAATAAAGTTGTGATATTATATTGTTTGTTCCGGGCCAAATCTGCACGGTTTTCCCCAAAATCCTCATGTATCCAACTCCATATAAGTAATTTCTTTTACTTTCCTGCTTTTTGTTCCGCACACCCAACACATATATTATTTTGAGAAGCGCGGTTGTCACGATCCAAAAACCAACCGCCGTGATGGCGCCTATCGTGGAACTAGGCAAGCCACTACTCAACCATCTCAACACAGTAAAAAGGTTTGAAAATTATACGAAAGCAGTAAATATTAAAGAAAACCTTTTAAAAACATAAATAAATCCGCAACGCAATACAAATATCTTCCGAAATCGGGGCGTCACAGAGTATATGAGCATCTAAGTGTTACAAGACTGAGATACATTGTCCAACATAGTCCGAAACTAGAAACAATGAAAAGAAAAGATAGAGAAGGAGCAAAATAAGGGCTACGAACATCGGGCAGCTACCTCAAAGTCTCCAAAAATATTAGCTTCACAAGGTATCAATACTTGCTATGTCTGGGAACGACTAGATCTGCACACGAAGTGCAGGATGTAGCGTGAGTAAAACCAACTCAGTAAGTAACAATAATAAACAAAGGACTGGAGATAGTGACAAGCTACATAATTAAAGTTTGTTTCAAGTAGTTTCGACAAGGAAAAATAGGCATGCTTTCTAATCCGGAAATTTAAGCCAAACCAGTTTATACAAGCCAAGTTCAAGTAAAAATCGGATATAAAATATCAACTCTAATCCAGGGTGTAGCGTGAGTAAAACCAACTCAGTAAGTAACAATATTAAACAAAGGACTGGAGATAGTGACAAACTACTCGAATCCGGGGTCGTTTACACGTAAGTCAATATCCAGTCAACTTTTCTTAACGTAAGCTTTCAATTGTGAGACTAAGTGTCTCACTTCATTCTGAAATCCTTCCGGACCCAATCCAACTACGATAAGTCATAAAATAACAGTAAAGCACAAAATGAGCAGAAAATGGGTAACGGGGCTACAACTTTCAAAACGGCCGGTCGGATCGTTACAGCGAAACTGCCATAACTGTATCCAGTGGCGGGCCCAGACTTTTATATAAGCAGATTCAAACATATACTTGAGTCCTCAAAAATAGTCGACAGTAAAAGCGATATTGAGTTAACAAACAAACAAACACGGTGTACCTAGTGCTCTTTAAATTACTTCTAACAAAACCTAAAATAAAATTGCTCGTGGCTCTTTATTTATTAATTTTAATTTAATTTGGCACTAACCGTTAAAAAAAATTACAGAAAGAGACTAAACTAACATAGCAATAAATGAAGACGAAGAAGAAGTGTAGGCTGATAACGAGGAGAGCCAGCTAAGCTGTCAGCATCTTCAACAAGTGAAAAAAGACGAAATCATGCACCGCCAGGTTTCGAACTAGCAACCAGCCGCAGAAGTTGACCCCGCTTGAATCATCCGATCAAGGGACATCTTGGGTTAAGCAGGTTCAGCTGCTTATTGTTATATCTGTTGTTTTCTTCAAAACTTAATTTCCGCATAAGAATAATAAAAAATATTTACGAAGCGATTACAGTTGAACCCCTTGAACCAATATGGGTCCGCCCCGACTGTATCTTTATAGTTGCTCTTCCCCCACCTTTTTATTGAGATGTGCTTGCATATTGTAACATTATGCTACTATAGCATGTTAGGTGCTAAATTTTATCAGGCCGTTACCATAATGCTTATCATGTAAATTTATATGCAATTATCTTATAAGTAATATGATTATGTAAATATCTTATACATTGTCGCAGTTGCAACACTAAGGTCAAGTTCACCATCAGCACCATATGCATCAAATACTAGTAACAATCACCTGTACTGTCAATCACAGCCAACAATCACTTACCATCAGTAACCACAACACACACTAAATGAAAAGTAATTACAATATCATACAAATCAAGTTTTTCTCTAATATATATTTAAATAAGATTTAATTATATTTATTTTTAAAATTATACACATTCTTTTTTATGTTAAATCATCCATTCATATTATACGCATTGATGTGTTGAAAAAACTAAGAATGTTAATTATTTAGTGTTTTATATTTTGAAACAATAATTTAATAATTAAATGTGTATTCAGATTTAAATATTTTAATTTTAAAAAAAATTAAAAATAAAAAACTTTATTCCGCTTACATCTCAAGAGAAAACTGGATGATATCAACCTTGGAAGGCTTTAGTTATGATCCTGACAATTAAATTACTCAAGTGAAAATGGGGCTTATTTATCTCAAAACAAAGCTATTCGAGATATGGAAATTCTAGAGAAGATCTTCTACTCATGATAATAATTTTATGTATAACACTATCAACAACAATATAATTAATAGTAGCAATAAAAGTAATATTGACAATGACAACGAAACAACAACATGAAATAACTTTTAATAAATAATAAGGTGAAAAAACTACTTTTAATAATTAAAATGTCTTTAAGAGAAATTTTCCTAAATGTTGTTTGACTCTATACAAACAACCCGAATTTTTCACTCACAATATTTGGTTACATCAATTTGGAAAGTATTTGTCATATTTCAAATTTGTATGCAAGTATATATCTGTATTTCAAGATCTAGGGTCCCAATTTATGCCTTCCTAGGTTACTTTCAATTAAGCAACAAAATCAATTTCTTACCATTTTCTCATGCAAAATTTTAAGAATTCATAAATTTCCTATATTACTATAACATGAATTTGGAAAATTAAATTTGGTAAGAACATTATGACAACAATCTATTTAAAGGGCTTTCTCCTCTTGCAAGAGGCAAGTCATATATAACAAACTAAAAAAAAACTTGCTTTATTCTTAATTTGCTCTAATTTCTAACATATGGATTCAGGGGAACGCGGTTCTAGTTCTAAACAAGAACTTATCAAGTGAGTTCCTTTTTCCATTTCATTCTTTCTTGTTATTTATTTTACTATCTTCAAAAAGTTTATATGCTGCTTTCAATTATCCTAGAGAAATGAAAAAGGGAAATGAGGCAGTGGCACTCAAGCTCGAAAATGACGAACAAAAGAAACTCCTTGAGAAGCTGCTCAAGGAGGTTGCCCAATTGAAAACAAAGGTCAGCTTTTATCTCTGCCAATATTTAATTTTAAATTGCTATATAGATTATTAACTTTATCTATTTTTTTTCTTCTTTTGCATGCAGCACGAAAAGTTGCAGTCATGTTTTGGCCCTAGATGAGTGAGATTCCATATATATATATATATAGTGAAAAAGATAGGTATCCCTAAGATAAAAAATAATAAATTGATGTATCTTTCTCTTCTCGTTGTAGAAAAACAATTGATCTATCATGTTCCTTGTAACCCTGCCTTTGTTGAAATCTATCAATTATCATACACGTAGGCTGTAATAAACCAACAGAAATAAACATATTCTTACTTATTTTACTACTAAAAAAAATAATGACAAATTAAAAAGAAACAATTACGAGGAAGGTGGAGTACTCCCCAACCAATTTTACCTGTATTTTGTTTTTCTTATGTAATTTAGCTTATTTTGTATATAATTTAAAACTTCTTCTTACGGGTATTAGGAGTATCGGTGTTAGAAACTGATTTGAGAGTGATATTCATGTTTATCATCACAAATTTTAACATACTTGGGTGAATTAAAGTCAAAAAATTAAAACTCCTTTCTTGGGGTTTTAGCATGATTTGTTGACAATTTTGACAAATTAATGCTTGGGGTTCATTAGGGATGTAGTTTGGAAAGTATAGTTAAAATACAAAGCTATTCGGTGAAGACTTAGGCTATTTGGTAATTTTTTTTGTAAAACAATATTATATAATATCCTACAATATTATAAATGTTATATAATATTATGTAACAGGTGTATAAACACGGCTGCAAAATAATAATTGGCTATGCAGTAATCTATATCTATATCTATACTATATTAAAAGCACGAAATCCTTATCGAAATGTTGTTTGTCTTTTTTATATTGGATATAATTGTCGGTTTTCTGAGTTTTAATTTTGGCATAAAATGCCTGTTTTGGCAGCTACAACATCTGCCAACATACCAAAATTCCTAAATAACAATACAATTCAATACCAAAATCCCAAAAACACAACAACAACAACAACACAATTCAATAAACACATTAAAACTAACAAATTAAAGTTCAATAGAACTAGCAAATTAAACTAACAAAACTAAGTTAAAACTTATTACAACTAGTTCAAAACCGGTTTTATTTGTCTAGTTCAAAGTATATAAAAGTCAAGGAGTATTTTTGTACAACATCATCATCACCGTCTGATGAACTTTCATCTATACGAAGGTATAGAGAAGGGTCTTGTGGAGGACGGGAAGAACGACCACGGGGAGGAAGGGAGGAACGATCACGGGGAGGACGGGAGGAACGCTCACGTGCAAGTCGAGCCTCTGGCGATGACTCACGATCGAGACAGGAAAATCGGAAAAGCTCCAGTAGATAGGAGAATTCTGATATGAGCTTGCATGCTAAGGTACTGAGCATCTCTAACCTTTTCTCTTTCTTTGGCTGCTTCTAGCTCGAATGTGAGCCTTGTCACAGTCTCCCGCATAGCAGAGAGGCTCTCTCCATAAAGTTGCTCGCTTGTGAGGAAGTCCCTATTCCTTGCATTCCACACTTATAGCTATGGAATTTCTTAATAGGAAGCCCGTATACCTTCCCCCATTTTGGACCGCCAACAGACTCCATCCATATTCTATCAGCATCCTCGTCCGAAGGTTGGTTTGGCTCGCCCGACTCATTAGGTGGCTGAGTGCGGATGAATTCCTCCACGTTAGTTGGAAGCGACCATATACAGAAATTTACATTGAGTTAGTATTTTAAAATTTATATAAAAGTAAATTAAAATACTTAATGAGAAGTGAAACTCACATATACAGTCGAGGCCCGGTCCTCGACCCACCTTTCGTGATTCGTCTCTTTCTTCTTCTTTACAATATGCGTGTCCTTGAATAACTCATTTGGTTCATTGGATGCCCCAACTTCTTTTCCTGAAAACAAATTAATTTAGTAAATAAACAGAATAGATATACTTTGAAAATTAAAATAAATTAAGCAATTATGTACCAATCTTCTTTTAATTGTCCCTAGGCTGATCGCACCTCCAGTGTACAAGGAGCCTCCTTTCTCGTATGCGCGAGCTTTCTTTCTTTTTTCGCTCTTCTCTAATAACTTTGCGGTAAGACATTGCCTTTGCAAATCATCCCATAAATTTTGAAGCAACCAGTTAGGCTTCTTGTTCTTCTTTCTAGATTCGGAGAAAGTATGCGAGAACCACTTGCGATCTTTGTGATGAAAATTTGCAGCCACTTCCGCGCTATAGCGGTGTTCCCATACACACTTGCTCTGTATTTCAAAATTTAAATATTATATGGAAATATCATGAATATAAATAATTAAACTGCTTAAAAGAACATTTATACCTTAAATTGATTGAAAATTTGCTCCTTCAACGAGAATGGGAAATCAGTCCAAGTCGCATAAGGGCCATCATAAAGCTTTCTAATGGCTTTGGTGATTATCCTCGTAGTCTTATTACTCGGGATGAACCTGCAATTTAACAAAACAAACACATTAATATATTAGTAAAAACGTTACAAAACAAAAAACGCAAAAATAATAAATAACTCTTACCCATCACCCTCGGGGACTATGATGATCCTGCCATATTGATCATAATGCACCTCATCGTCATCATTATCATCACTGTCTGAAACATGTATATCAGAGGCATGTGTGGAAGGTGTATGGGGGGTCAGAGCTACTACCTCGCAGGCGAAGACCTGAAATAGATGGAGCCGCTGATGAAGATGGATGCGATCCCTATGACTGCGACATAGCTGGATAGACCCCAAGTGGCTGTGATACTGATGGTTGTGACCCGAGTGGCTGTGACATGGATGGATGTGATCCATGTGGCTGTGATCCATGTGGCTGTGACATGGATGGATGCGATCCATGCGATGCAGATTCCTGCGATCCACGTGGTCGTGAGGTAGCTGGACAGTATGCCGGACGTATAGTCATATGGCCCTGTGATGAAAGACCCGGTGTCTCCATGAAGGTGTAGGGCTAGTGATGCTGCGGCAGCTCAGTATAGCCGTGGGGTGGAGGATAAGACATAGGCATAGGCATCTCTGAAGAGGGTGGAAAAAGTGGAGTATTATTTTCTACCCTCCTCTTTCCCTTCCTAGCCTTTTCTCGACCCCAAGAACCAGTAGGGTCATTATTACCTTGACCCTTGCATGTCATCTGCATAATATAATACATATTTAGATTGAAACATATAAGAAACTAGCTATAAAACGCGAGTTATTTAAAAAACTAACTTTTTAAAGGTCATCAACGTATTGTTCCTCGTCCGAGAATTCTTCTTCCTCACTTGTTTGAGCTTCATCAGTTGATTCTTCGTCCTCATTTTCTATAATTGTTACTTCATTTATATCAACTTCTTCCAATATGTGTTCAAGATGTTCCAAATCATTTTCTAACTGACCGTCCACTATTTGGTGAACACTGGAGATATCATTTTGATATGCAACATCTAACACATTCTCGACTTCCACCCTAACTATAGGCTTAGTTTTTATTACAACTCACCAATCGGACTTATTCCGCCGAATGGATAAGGAGCATAATACACTTGCCTAACATTATGTGCAATTATAAAAGGATCATAGCGATCATACTCCCTCGTACGATTAACCTCAATTATGTTATATTGGTTGTGTACTCTTGTATCTCTTGTTGGATTTGGGTCAAACCACTTGCATCTAAAGAGTATCAATTTCTTATATGGCCAACTTGTATATTCTAGTTCTATTATTTCTTTGAGCACACCATAATAATCAATATCTCCAACTTGGTTTCCATCAACACCTGAACCCACACCCCGCTGTTGTTGCTATTTTTATTTTTAGATAAATCCTCTGTATGAAACTTATAACCATTCATTACGTACTTAGACATTGTTGTGACCTGAAGCCCAGGTCCCCAAGATATATCTTTCAAAATTTGATCTACACCATTATTTGGATCATTTACCTACATATTGTTAAAAAAATTCATAAGTTAGCATAACTTATAAACATTGTTTACCTACATAGTGTTAGAACATTATAAGGACAAACTTACAAATTTTTTGAACCACATATCAAATCTCGTATATACAGCATCATGGCCAAATTGACCCACGAAGTGACCATGACACATCAAATATTTTTAGTAGTTGCATCGAGATGTAATCACAGTAAATTTTATATTTTGATAACAAGTTGACCGAGCCAGTCAAACTTGCTTGGTCAAGGAAACGTTCACATTAACGACCAAAGTATATAGTTTTAATAATTATATTATTATTTAAAATATTTTATAAGATATAAATAAATCTTATTTAAAATTACCGACCAAAGTTGGTCAGTTAATACAGGGGAAGCATTTAGCGACCAACGTTGGTCGCTATTGTTTAATTTCTGGAACATAACCGACCAAAGTTGGTCGGTTATTAGGTCAACATTGGTCAAATTAAAAATCACTTTTATATTTACTATCTAAATAATATAAATGAATCCATTAACACTTTTGTAATACAAGGGATGAAGACACTAACATATACTCTAACATGCTATATATATATAGTTAAAATAGTACAACGAAGCGTGTTATATATATATATATATATATATATATATATATATATATATATAT
>ML423912.1:4989-26778 GCA_005239525.1 Nicotiana knightiana
TATATATATATATATATATATATATATATATATATATAAACGAGTAACTACATAACAAACAGAATAAGAAAATGGATGATAGAAGGCCATAGAATAACATAACATCATAACTTCATAACACAATACAGTAGCAGAGTATAACAACCAAGAACAACTACATGACATCATTTTTGTTTCGGCGCGCAACCCGATCTCAGTATCAATAATAATATTGTTGCAACGCGTAACCCGATCTCAATAGCAATAATAATATCGTTGCGGCGTGCAACTCGATCCTAATATCAATAACAATACCATTGCGATGCAGAACCCGATCCTAATGTCAATTTATTTGAAAATACCCAATAACATTCAAATATGACGAATCTCAACATAATATAAAAGAGAGCTAAAAATGTATAATTCGCCAAGGAAATACGAGCACGAATAAAGAAGATGAAACAATTCAATGGTCATGAACTAGCCTCACAATATACATCGACTTCAACAAGTCGTAAACACGAGAATAATCTAAAGATCATATAATTCGATATACATAGTAGAGTGAAACAAAAAATAAATAAAGGCAATAAGGCAAGTAAATGCATGATACATGTAAAAACATCTATCTGGTAATTGTAAGAGCATGTAATAAGTAAAGGCATACGATAAATAAAGGCATGAAATAAGTTAGAACGTGTAATAAATAAAGACATGTAACAAGTGAAGATACATATATCAAGTAAAAAGATGTATCAAGTAAATATCACATAACACGTAAAAATAGAAAATAAGTAAATACATGGTATAATTAAAGACATGTAATAAAATGGTACACCCTGCATGTTTTAACCTGTGATAATGCATATATACTCGCCACCTTGTATATACGTCGTCCCCACACATCACGTAGAAAATAGGCCAATCATGTCCTAATTTCCTCAAATCAAGGTTAACCACGATACTTACCTCTTTCCGAAACAAGATCAAGAATTCAACATAGTTTTTCCTTTAGAACAAGCCTCCAAGCCCAAATCTAGTCAAATATTATTCAAATACGTCAAAACAAGCTTTAGAAACTACCCTTGTACGAAAAAGGTTTGATCTTTAACATAATTGAAAAAGTCAACAGAAAGTCAACTCGAGCCCACCTAGAATTAAGATCAAATACCGGTTACCCATTCACCCCGAGTCCAAATATGTGATTTGTTTCGAGATCCGACCTCAATTCGATGTATAAATCTCAGTTTTATAAAATCTCTAATTTCTACCCAATCTACCCTATGAAATCTTTGATTTGATAGTGAAAATTCATGAAAAAATAATAAAAATAATTTTTAAAAAAAAGTTAAAGTTACTAAACTATGAAGTTGGGAAGAATTTGCTCTCCAAAATTAACTCTATGTGGAGTCTAGGTCTAAAAAATGGAGTAAAATGAGCTGATTCCTGAAATCCTAACCTTTTACCTAGTTGTAGATATCGCAATTGTGAACTCTTATTCGCAATTACGATGTCCGCAAAATCGAACCACTGATCGCAAATGTGAATAGTATCTAAGCCTCTCAAATGTCATAAATGCGACAAAATCTTCCCATTTGCGAAGGTCCAGCCCCTCGCAAAAGTGAACAAAGCTTCGGAAAAGCGAAGTCGTTCCCCAGCTCTTCGGTATCACAATTGAGACACAACCCTCACAATTGCTAAGACCGACCATTCACAAGCAAAGTTGCCCAGTTCCTTCCCAACTTCACGCAATGTGAGCTAGTACTCGCAAATGTGTAGCTCGCATTTGCGAATAAACTTTCGCAAATGCGAGGTCTGCAGCACCAGAATTCCCAACTACGCCAAAACAGTCTAAACTCATTCGAAATTCACACGAGCCCCTCGGGTTCCAATCCAAACGTTCACACAAGTATAATAACATTATACGAACTCGCTTGTACGCTCAAATAATCAAAATAACATCTAAATTCTAAAATCGAACACAACTCGGGAAATTTCATAATTCAACTTCAAATTTTTACTTTCCACATTAAGCGCTGAAACAACCTCGAGTCACCAGGATCCCAACTAAACATGCGTATAAGTCCAAAATCATCATACAAATCTACCGCAAGTTTAAAAATCAAATTTCATTAAAAAAATCTTCATGTTTAGACTTTTTAGAAACTAACACGAACCAAGCATGCAAATCATAAATCATCAAATAGTGCTACGAAAAGTCTCAAATAGGGAACTAGGACTCAAAATGACCTATCGGGTCGTTACAGAAAAAATCTTATTAGGGAGCGCATCTCCTTTAATAGGCCATATGCTATATAATCGGAGATTGACATAAATGACCCCGAAAGATGCTAGTCTTAGCCGAATGTCCCCAAAATTTACGGTAATTAAAAAATAGCCCTCGGAACCGCATACAATTATTGCTCTTCAACATTTCTTTACCAAACTAATAGAGTTTAAGTTATGTTTACTCTACCTATTTATTAAGTTGTTCATCGAAGTCTATCCGATTGGAATGATTTTACTCTTCAGAGTATATTGGTAGAGTTTATGTTATATTTATTCAACATATATGTTATGTTGTTCATCAAAGTCTATCCGATTGACATAACTTTTTTGTGTTGTTTTAATAAAGTGTTCTTCGAATTTGCAACTTTATCTGGTCAAACTACCACATATCTGCTCCAAATGATCTCAAATTTGAAACAAAGGTTTTAAATACCAACACAAAAAATAGTTCAATGACCAACTTAGTCAAATACACCAAATTAAAAAGACTCACTTTGCCTTCTCTTTCTATAGTAAATTACTAAATCAGTATTTGAACAAAAAGTTTAAGCATAAATTATTAATATTCAAATAAATGATTTTAATAATAATGGATCATTAACCTTCTACTTTCCATCACTAAAAAAGAATTTCAAGCTTTAAATATCATAAAATTATGGTGTTCAAGTAAAAAAAAATTATTAAGCTTTAAAAACGGGGACATTTCGCCAAAACCAGTTCCGTTGAGAAACATGCCGTGCAATTTTTTGATATAAATCTGAATTAATTGTAGTAGTTGATACCAAATAGGAAACGGTTATAGAAAAATGAAGTATGTCAACAGGTTTTCTGGAGCCCAAACTGCAAACTTGCCGGCAATGCCCCATTCTTTATCTAAATTATACAAAACGAATCTCCAGTAATTACCTTACCTTTTCTTCTCTCTCAAATCATTTGCCTAGCTGGGGGTGGGGGGGTTTGAGGAAAGGGCATTTGCCTTGTTGCTGCATCTTTCTTTAACTTATAGAGCACGCCCATATCCATTGAATCTTTTGGGCATGTCCCTATAAGGCTATAACATCACCTCCTTGTAGCCCTATCTATTTACAAACAACGATAGGCTATTAATGCAAGGGAAATTAATGCAGATGAAATGCTTTGTTTCTACAAGTCTGAATATCCATTTTGCTTTTGGAGCTGCTACAAACGTAATCCACCAATATTTCCCCTAATACTAGACCAGTCCTATCCCCTCAATCAACTTTTTGCTCCATTTCTCTCTTCTATTTTTCTTTTTTTTCGTATATGTGGATTTTTACTGCTCAAATAAATAGTCTTTGCCTTTCATAGAGCTAACACTATACAAAAGAAGAATAGTTAATGTACGTAGTTTTGGTGAGGTGTTAAGCTAAGACAGTTGCAACAATTGATCAAAGGGCATGCAAACGCTTAACCAGAGAAATGAAAACATAGCTTATTTGGAAAGTTGTGTGTAAAAGAAATAGGTGCCTTAAAAGTAAGTGCAATCCTAAGTACCATCTTATACTGCTTAGAGATTCTTCAGACAAACTTTGGCATCTCATGAACACTGCCTACTTGTGAAACCGATGAATGTTCGAGTAGTTGTTTTAAAAAAAAAGAAAAACTTTTTGCGTTTACATATATACATTAATTATATTTACTGAGGGTTTAGTGAGTGACGGGTAAACGGGGCTGGGCGCATGTTTTTGTATACGGTCAAAACCAGATAAGCCCGATTTCGTGAGGTCGAAAAGTCACTTCGAGCCCGAGTTCAAACTAGGTCAAGCGAGATCAATAGATTGAGCTCGAACCCGGCGATGTTGTACAAGACTCGAGGAACGAAACACATGATACTAGGGCCGAGCATGGCTTGCCTCGAAATAGTGCCGTTATGAGTTTATAACAGAATGGGCGGGATTCCCGCAATGGCACAAAGCTCAAAGCGTAAATACCGGAATAGATTTGTACGAATTCATACAAGGTGGTTAGACGGGTGTACAAATTAGATTCCTTTCCAGAAATATAAATGTACCTTATTTGGGACTCTCCTATTATATAAAGGGGAGCCCATTCATTTGTAAACATCATCAATCATCGGCAAAGAATACACACTCTTATTTTTGTGCTCATCAGAATTGTTCTTTAGCTTTATAATATTCCCTTTACTTTATTTTACTGTTCATTTGAGTCCATCTCGAAGTTATCTCGACTCGAGGTCGAGGCCTGCTGATTCGTTGGTTTGATCAATCTTGCTTACTTAACAAGACCTCGTTATAAATTTAATTGTTACTCAGATTTTGGGGTAAACAGTTTTATATGTTGATTCCTTGTTCTTAATTTTTTCGAAACTGAGAGAACCAAAATCCAGTAGTATAACTTATGAGCGTGTGAATTGGGGTTTTACCAATTGTGTTTTTGGAAAAAAGAAGAAAAAATAGAACAGAGATGAGATGAATGGATATACGCACACAAAGTGATAATATAAGTTTGTCATTCTTCAGCTCATTCTTGAGTCTAATAAAAAACATGCATTTAAATTTTGCTATTATATATGGACTAAAAGCTCTTTATACTTTTCCCTGTTAAGCAAAAAACTTTTTATCTCTTGTTTCATGACTAATCACCATTCATCATGAGATGGGTTGTGACTTGTTAGTTTTTTTTTTTTCTTCTCTTCTTTCTTTGTATGGTTAGGGTTAGAATCGAAAAAATCAGGTGTCATGCGGGAACTAGTAACGTAACAATTGAACGACGATAAATCAGACAACAAAAGAAAAATTTATCGAAAAAGACACAAACATTTAACGTGGTTCGGTCAATTGACCTACGTCCACATCGGAGATGACCAATCCAGTATAATAAAAGATAGTACAAAATATGGAAGAACAACCTCACGAAGAGGCAAACACAAGTGACACACTAACACTTGTCCGGTAAAGTTCTCCCCCTAAACAAGACTTCCAAGTCCCCTATGGATACATTGTGGATGCTACTGAACGAGAAGAAAAGATCTTCAATTTATAAAAATCCAAACATTTTCCTACAAGAAAAGGGACTAGCCAAATATGAAAGAACTATAATTTTCTTCTACAAGAAGAAAAATCCAATTATGATAAATATATTGTGATTTCTTTCAAGAAATAAGAAAATAAAATATGATAAGAAATCAGGACACCCCCTGACACTTAGAAAGGCGTGGGCATTTGGGGGGAGGGGGGAGGAGGGGGGCTCAAGGATCTATCACTTCGAAATGAAGCTATACGTCAAGATGGAGTGATTGATTTGGTGTAGATGTCATTCATATACATCAGCTCATTATCACGTATATATGCGTTTATACATTTCTCATATATATGGCATTTGATGTGAATTATCAACGATTCAGTATTCACCATACCCCTTTTGACTTTAAAAAATACTGAGCAACATAAGTACCAAGTTTCCATACCATTTTCCTGCAAGCAGGAAAGTATATATATAGAGGCGGACTCAGAATTTGAACGCTATAGGGGTATCATTATATGTTAATTACTAGTAATGAAATTCGACGTGCACCTAGATATTAATTACTAGTGATAAAATTTGGCGTGCAATTATTTAAAAACTTAATGATTATGATTGATAACTTATCATCTAAGTATTAAAAAAAATTCTAAAGAAAGAAAAAACATCGAACAGAGAGAGATTTTTCGTAAAATGGGTGCTACGGGAAGGGAAGGTGTTTGATTTAAGTCTATTTCAAACTTTAAAATTTATAGTTTTTTCTCAATTAAAAAGGAATCAATGATCAAAAGGGTGTTCAAACTTTAAAATTATCAAAAATTTACACAAAAAAATCAAGATTAAAGTGTGTTAGTAGTCAAGTATTTGAAGAAGAGTCTCAAACTCTTCGTTGCCATCGTGGAGTCAGAGTAGATGCTGCCCACTACTTTATTGAAGTGATTGTTGAAGAAGGTTGTGACAGAAAGTATTTATATTTTTTCATTTGTGGAGCAATAAGTTGTAATTTGAAGTTTTATTTGATTTGAAGGGTGATATTTACAAAGAGAATAAAATTAATTAAGTTGACTAGTATATACTAGTACTAAAGTAAAATTGATTTTAGGGGAAAAAACCTGATGTTACATAAAGAGGGAGTAAAAGCTAAACATGAGTTTCGAACCCACATCAACCACTAAAGGGAGGTAACTAAAGCACTCTACTCAACCATTCTTCCGATCAAGCTTTTGTGTTTGGGAGCACACATAAATTATTTAAGAGGTTCCAACTGTATTTACAAATATATATAAATACATATATATGATTTCTGCCGAAACTAACGGGGTCCCGTGACCCCTCAAGACGCAAGGTAGGTCCGCCTCTATAAATATATATATACACGACAGACATATGAACTTTCATTCTTTCTTTAAACAATCTTCACGGCAAATATAAGACAACGAGAACGAAGAACCTTTTTTCATAATAAAGGCATTCAACTAATCCAATCTAAGAATTTGGCGAAACATCATGCAAAAAAACCGTGAAACATATCGATCCTTTTCTAAAATAGCGCAATAACATTATTATTGATAACGATTGTGTCTATCTATAATTGCAAAAAATATTTTCTCTACTTTCTTTGATATTCGTCTCCTTTCCAAAACTTGGCTTTTTCAAATATTAATGAAAATTTAGCCAACTAATCCATCAGTGGACTGCATTTCCCAGGTGTTACTGACAGTGGTTTCTAAGCTTGGAGGTAAAATGCTTCTAGGCTCCAGCTGCTTGTACTGTAGGTGATTAAAGTTTCATCTTGAAATTAAATATGGTTATATACGGGGGTTGAATTTGAGCGGGTCAAGATGGGTTAGGCTAATAAATTGGTCATTGCCCAACTCAGTTCAAAGTATAGTTGGGTCAAGATGGGCTAAACAAGAAGAATTAACTCATATAGCCATCCATTCAATTGCTTAAACTAAAAATAGCCGATGGATATATAATATATACATAATATATGTATTATATATGTATAATTATGTATATTTAATGTATAATTTATGTATATAGCTAGAAAAAGTAAACAATAAAATGTAGCCCAACTTGACCCATATTTTAGAACCATGCTCATTTTGCAAAAAAAAAAAAAAACCTTTTACCTTAAAATGTGTAAGTTGAAAAATATTTTGCGAGGGTGGGTGGTGCAGAAAAACAAAAAAACAGAAAATAAAAATACAAATTAAACGGATTAGACGGATTGAATGAGTTTGGGCGCAAATTATCACCTCTAATTATATACTACTAGTACTCCAGTAGAATACGCCCCAAATAAGTAAAGAAAAGAAGATGCATATCATGATTTGCGGTAACGTTACGATTTAACTCCTCTATTCAATTTTCTCATCATTAATATATGTCATATATTTCTCATACTCTATCAACAAATAAGCGCCAACTTTCCGTAATGTTAAACATAATATATCCAAAGAATAACTATCCACTTATACGTTTCATTTAAGTGATACTTTTTTTTAGTTTGTTACAAAAAAAAAAAAGGTCATCTGTTATATATTGAAATAAATTAACTTTGAACTTTCTTTAATAATATAAAATCTCATAACATGATTAATTTCATAAATTTCAAAAGTTTTTTTTTTTCTCAAACTTTGTACTCAGTTAAACTATTCCATATGGCGGCCAATTAATTGGTTTGCATTATTCTGGAATAATTTCTTCTTCTTCAGAACTTCCGATTAATTATTTCAAAGAATTGATTATTTTGCATGCATCTAATATCTCCTTTTTCCCCCCCTTAAACCGGATGTCCCGGAAGGGAAGCATTTAATGATTCTATTTTTCCCCATCATTTAATAGTTCTCTATTTTTGATAATTTTGGATGCCAAGGGATTAGAGAAGTATGAGAAAGTTGATGCTTGGGATTAAATTATCGAAAATAAACTTGTGTGTTCGTCTTAGCACAATAACCCGTGGATTTTGGGGGGACTGTCCCCATGTTTTCGATAACACCGGCGAATTCAGAAATAAATTATTCTAAAGTCCACAAAAACATTAATTTTGTAACATAATTAAGCATTGTTACATTTTAATACCATGCCGGAAGCAATAAGAATAATGCTTTTGGTTAGTCCCGAGAGAATTGCCATTGACTAGTGCTAGCTAGTTAGTATTAAGGGGTTGTTTGGTAGGAGCATTAGATAAAATAATGTGTGCATTAACTTTGTCTATTAATAATATCTTGTTTGGTATATTTTTGAACCTATGTATTAGTTATGCAAACATTAGTTATACACCTTATTTGGTATTAAATAATGCATTGGAAATCATGGTATTAATAATGCAACTGGTTTTAATACGTGGATAGCTAAGTTAAAGATAAAAATACCCGTCAATATTTATGCTTGATTAAAATATGTTATTATATTAATGCAAGTTTGATATAAAGTTTAATACTGAAATTGCTCTTGCTATTTATATGTAAACTCCGTTGTAAATTTATAAATTTGTATTCTACTACTACGTACTGGAATGCACTTGTAATCAACTCATTTTTCTTTAATTTTTTTAATTTAAACTTTCTTTGCCTAATAATCCAAGAAAGTGAGGCATAAATTATATCCCTAGTAGATAAATAAATACTTACCATATTTCCTTTTTTATAAATAAATATTATGTTCTATACTACAATATAGGTAGACAAATCAAATAATATTTTAAAACTTTTTTCATATAAACAACATTTCTCAACATATGTTTTTTAAAGATAAAGTAATTGACTAGTTATGAGAGTATTTTTGTAAACAAACAATTCTTTTAGAAATTGTGTAATACTTAAATACATCAATCCAAACAATGAATAAGAAATATGTTCAGCATAACTAATGCAAGCATAATCAATACTAGCATTTTTTTGGTAATAAATGTGAAATTGTATTACCAGTTCGTCAAACAAATTCAAATTTACAAAGAAAGAACACTTTACCCGGTGATTCCAGGAAAAACCTCAGTAAAAAACAAACGAATTAACTCATCTTCTATCACTAGAGACATAGCCTATGTATTATGCATCTAGCCTTCCTAGTTCGTTTTGAATTCTTTATCATGTCCACTCTTTTTCTAATTACATTTTGAATCTGTTGCACTATGATATTACTCTGTACAGTAGGGTCCCTAAACATCTTCCAGTTTCTTGCCTGCCAAATCTGATATAAGCCCGCTCCATACACTGTTGTAATAATTCTCTTCTTCATCACACTCCATCTCCTACTCTGTATTCTGCTTAAGGATTATAGAGCATCCTACTGCTGAATTCTGATACCACTCTATTGGTTTAACATCTCTCATAGTTGTGTAGACCATACACAATCAGAAAATAGATGTATAGCGCTCTTCATTCCTCCTCCATCACACAGTACACACATAGTATTTTCACATTGTAGTCCCATTGTCACCATCCTTTCTTTTGTCAATAGCCTACCTTGAACAGCCAACCACAAGATGAACCTATATTTTGGTAGACTGATTCTGTTCCACACAATCTCTGTTATTTTCATTTTTTGTGTGTCCCCAATCAGTTTTAGGTAACCTTACATGGTTGAACATTTACCATTCGTATTCAGACTATATCTTCCATTCCTATACCAGTTCACCATGCACAACTTCAGTTTGTGTAGCCTTTTCCAATACCAACTACTATCAACCTGATGTATATGATTCCAGAAATCCACTCCATTGTTCATATAGAGACCATGTACCCATTTTACCCATAGGTTATCAGCTTTTTGCATAATCAACCAAATCATTTTACTTACAGAAGCTTTATTCCAGTTCTTACATCCTTTTACATTTAAACCACCCTGCTTCTTAGGTTTGCAAATTTTCTCATATGCAACTAAAGAAAATTTCTTCTTCTATTTTGAGCTTCCCCATAAAAATTCCATGCACTTTCTATCTACCTCATTCAACACACTTTAAGGCAACACAAATATTGCACCCCAAAAATTATGAACTGAGAATAACACAAAGTTATTACCTGCAGCTTCCCAAAATAGGATAGATGTCTTACAGAAGTTGCTCTAATTTTCTCTGTGATCCTGACAATTAATTGGTGACATTCCATTTTGTTCTACTTTTTGGGGGATGGGGGAAGGCCCAGGTATATGATAGGGAAAGTTCCCAGGGTGAATCCAGTCATTTGAACTATTCTTTCTTTTGTGCCCTCATCAACTCCTCCTATGAATATGTGTGATTTTTCAATGTTGGCCATTATCCCAGATGCATATGAAAAGTGGTGAAATGCTTCAATTACACTCTTCACTGAGTTATCATTTGCTTTACAGAAGATCATTAGATCATCA
Organism: Nicotiana knightiana; assembly: GCA_005239525.1. NCBI lineage: Eukaryota > Viridiplantae > Streptophyta > Magnoliopsida > Solanales > Solanaceae > Nicotiana > Nicotiana knightiana. The sequence goes on from ML423912.1 coordinate 15,613, forward strand.
GCAAGAACCAAATGTGTAAGCTTATGTCTTTTACACATTGGATGATATCTGAAGTCTGGTACTGACTCATCCTATTTAGAATTCTTGAGAGATAATCCATGACCATGACAAATAACAATGGAGAGATTGGTTCCCCTTGACACAAGCCCCTCTTTCCTTCAAAATACCCATGCCCTGTACCATTCACTTTGAATGAAAAAGTAGTAGTGGTCACACATGTCATAACCAGCTGTGTGAAGATGCTCGGAAAACCAAATCCTAGCATCATCTATGCTAAGAAATCCCATATAACCATGTCATAGGCCTCCCTTAGGTCTACCTTCATGCAGCACCTATGACTAGTCTTCCTTTGGTAGTGCCTCAAAAGGTCATGGCATATGAGTACATTATGAACCAAAGATCTACCTTGCACAAATGCAGCCTGTGATTCATTCACTAGGCGTGGCAATAATTTCTTCAATATTTTGTATAACATCTTTGAAATGCACTTATATACTACATTACAACATGAGATGGGCCTGAACCGGCCAGTAGTTAAAGGATTGGCAACCTCTGGGATCAATGTAATTACAATAGCATTTATTTGCTCGAGGAGTTTCCATTTCTAAGACACTCCAGTACTGCCTCAGTCACATCTGAACCCTCAATATCCCAAGATTCCTTGAAAAGACTACTTCCAAACCCATCTAGTCCTGGACGTTTATTTACATTGATGCCCCACATAGCTTCTTTTACTTCTTTATCAGTAAAGGATCCCAACTGTTGCATTTGTTGATTGGCAGTCAACCTATACCCATTCTCTAAGAACCAGCGGTTTATACCTCATCTACATTCTCCATGTTCACCTAATAACTTCTTATAGTAATCAATAAAAATATCCGCTATTTTATCCGGTTCATACTGCATTTGATCATTATGGTCTTGTGTGTGACTGCCTACGTTAGCTTCCTGTTCTTAATTACTGAGAAGAAGTATCTAGTGTTGTCATCTCCTGACCTAATCCAAGTTGTTGTACTTCTCTACTGAAGGAACATCTCTGCTAAATAGCCCGACCTTCTGAATTTTGCCCCATAGCCTTCTCCTCTAGCTCTAAAGTAGTGTTCAGTGGGAACTTTTGAAATTCCTCCTAAAATGGTTCCTGTGTAACTTCTTCAATTGTCGTTTAAGCATATTTAACTACTTGGAACATTTTATACACCTCAATACTCTAAGACCATACATATTCCACAATTTCCTTAAACTTTGGATGAGTACGCCACATGTTATAGTATCTGAATGTTTTCCTTGCTTGGTTGTTAGTCTGTGATATTGTGATATGAATAGGACTATGGTCACTCACACCTTCAGGCAGAAATTTTGCTCTACAGTTTACCACAATGTCCATTCATTCACCATGTACAAACACCCAATCAATTCTAGAGAAAATCCTTCCACTCTCATGCTTATCATTCCAGGTGTATGAGCATCCATTGTTTGGTAATTCAGTTAAACCTGTTACATCCAAATATCACTGGTTTTTATGTAGCTTTCCCATTTTTGTTATCCCTGCCTGTTTCAGCTTACTTTTGTAGCTTTGTTGGAGCTATTTGTTTTGTCTGCCTGCTTGGACTACCTGTAATTTGACTTCCTTCTACTTGAGTTACCCTTATTGTGTCATTCTCTTGTGTAGGTTTCTCGATCTCTTTAGCCTTGTTCCTCCTGCAATTATCCCCTGTATGCCCATACTTACTTCACACATCACACACAGAAGGTTTCCAGTCGTATGCAACCTTTTTGTTCTACATGTGTCCCTTTCTCATTCTTGAAATAGACTATCTTCGGAAACTGGTCACCTATTTTTACCTTCACCAACAGTCTTGCAAAATTCATTCCTTCTTTTCTGTATTTTTATTACCATTAATGGCTTTCCTACCATGCTTCCAATCTTGCTCAAGCCTTTGGCACTCCAATACTTGAAGTCCATCCCCGGTAATCTAATCCATATTGGTACCGTGCATAGTTCATCCTTTGAGAAATCCATATCAGTATTCCAAGCTTTGATAATCAGTAGTTTATTATCAAAGTGGAAAATCCCTTCCTGAATTACATCATTCTTCCCCACTTCACTATCAAAGCGAACCATGACATTTCATTTTTAAGCATTGTAATCTTATTGATACCATGCTTTTCCCAAATCCTCTGTAAATAGCTATTCCAAACACTGAATCCCGCATATTCAATCTCCGACTCAATGTCCCCCAATTTTTTGATCACCTCCTGTTTCTAAACGAACATACTCTAGCTTGAATCCCGTATTTGTAATTTTTGAGATATCAAAATTATCCCACACAGAAGATGGCAATTGAGTTGGTTGCTTCTCCTGAAGTTCAACTTCATCAGCCCATGATAAAATTATCACCACTTTCGGAAGTTCAACTGAAGTTGATGATGCCATTGACGGACCTGGTATCACCACTTTCGGAGCCCTAGTTCCATCTCCAATTAATTATAGCAATTGCCCTCAATTTCCCACCAGTATTTTGGATTTCAACATGAAATGATGGATTAGCTACTCGCCCCACCCCTTTTTGAGTCGATTCTGATACAGGGATTGGTGTCTTTGCTCTCCTCTCGATGGATGGCGTACATTTAGCTTAACATGCGCCGAGAGAGTTTTCAGACTTCATGCCCTTCCGTGATCATAATTTTAGTATGTTGGGTTGTCACCAATACCAGCATTACTAATACACCTATCCAACATTATTCTTGTGCATCCTACCAAACAACCCCTAAGAGTACTGGAGTATTTCTTTTTTTTTTTTCAAATTTGATTTGACTTTTTTCGACTTAAGATTCTACTGTTACATTTCTTTCTTATTTTAAGTACTTCTATTTCAAACTCAATACACCAAAATACTCAACATTTTATTTTTGAAATGCGTCAAAAAAAAAGTGCATCAAATCAAGTATATATTGGGACGAAGAATCTATATGTTAGGAGACTGTACACTCGAAAAGAGCAGCATTTTATTATAAATTTCATAAATAACGTTTGCTGACAAAAGAGAATCTATCAACACCTAAGAGAAACCATTGGTATTGATACTTTTTATATGTATGAAGTGTTGAAATAGCTAGCGTTTCACGAAATTCCTCGTAAAAATAGTTTCTACATATATACCTGGTATGGCTAACTCTACAGTTTCTGTGGGTGCTCTTTCCCTTTTTATTTTCATTTTCTTATAATTGTTGTTGCTGTTTGTTATTAGTATAACTTTTTTATTCGATCTCGCCCTCCCAAATACGTGTTCTTCAACAAAGGAGCACACGGCATGAAGAATCCCACACATATATCATTTTGTGTTCACAATATGTTGGTGCAATAATTTTAAAAGCTGAACTCATCCAATATATTTAAATCCTGAATTTGCTTATGAATTTTCGGTGTATTTAAAACATAAAATAAGCAAATTTTTGTACCCATTATTCCTATGAAATAGCTAGAATATACTTAAGTAAAATAAGTTTGTTGTGCGGCATTGTGGGATTTGATGATGCAGAGGCATAAAAAAGAAAAGTGGGAAGATGCTCCGAGTTGCATTTTGGAATAAGGATATCCTTTTTGTTTTTTTAGCAAAAAGCTTAATTAAAGGAGCATATTAAGAAGTGACAAATTACTTTAAAGATATATATATATATTTATCTATTATAAGTTCGGACTCGTAAGATTCCATAAGGATGTCGTTGATTAGTTTAATTTTATAGGTTTGTATGTGTCAAATGTAATAATTAATCAAAAAGTAGTTATCTTGTGAGAGGAAACAAAAGCACGAATTGCAGGATATGCTATGTTACTAGAGGAAGCAGGATTCTTGGATTTTCCACCTTTCTTTTCAACTTTGCTTCCCCCCACCCCCACCCCTTTACCTAGATTCCTTTACATCTCATCTATTCCTTTACTTAGGTCACCACCAATAACTAGAATCAACATATATACGGAGTAGTATTAACTATATCAGCGACTAACTCATTCATTTGACTATTAATTCCGCCAACTAACAGTATTCAACTCATAATTCCTAATTAAATACTTTAATGTGCTCTCTTCGACCCCCCTCGCAGCCAAATCATAACAGCCACAGTATTGACTAGTGAAACATGCAAATGATCACCGACGTGGAACCGAAGTTTCAGTTCAGTGAGTGTGAAATGCAATGGTACAATATTTCACTACAATAATGTCATCTCAGCCCCAAACAGATTAGAATATATCGACTACATGAATATTCACTTTTGTTCCACTTAAATTCATTCCAATATTATACTATATAAAACAAAACAAAAAAGTACCTAGAAGTTTCTATAGTTTGTAAAATATAAATTCTGACAAGAGTATACGACTTGTATTGTACCCAAAGTAGACATACTAACATTATAAACTTAATCCGGCTAATTAATATCATGTATAGATTTTTTTTTAATATTATGCTCTATTTTCACTAGGTCCGCAAGAAAATTGTACGACTCATCATACTTTGTCATGAATACAAACATAGTATGAAAGTATACTTCTTAGATATTATTTGACTAGAAGTTTAGGGTTTGAGACTTGGAATAAGCACTCAATAGTGAAGTTTTTCGCTTTTGTTTGGAATGAAGATGAATGAACAAGTATTTGAGCACCGATGAAATTCGAGAAAAACATGAAAGCGTTTGGACGGGGGAGGCAAGAAATGACCGTGGAAATGCCCTGTTGAAGATCACTTAGCCAGTTCCGATCGAAAGGACATAATTGGGGAATCCTCATCAGATTCGATCCAAAAAATACTTGGTAGAGCTACCTTAGAGGTAAATCTTTGATGGGTAATGTTTAAGGAAGAACATCTTATTGTAGATTATGTTTTTGTAAATAATGTCAATTTCAAATATATATAAAAGGAGTAAATACAAAAGGCCCCAGAGAAGTGTTTTAGGTACTAATATCAATTCTTGTAAATGCAAATGAAAGAGGAAGAATTTTAGGATGGTCATTAATTTTTAAAGAGTAATATCAAATCCTGTATTCAAGATCCAACAAGATGAATAAAAGTATATTCTTCCATAAACAAAAGGTCCCACAGAAGAGATATACAAAGGGTAATGCAAAAACGTAGAAGGCGCCCTAGGCCAGGTTTAATATTTGAATATCTATCGATATGATGCTCCTCTAATTAATTAAAAAGACATTATTAATGGGAACCAAAATTATCAAAAGAGTTAGGAAAATCCAGGCCAGAGAAGCATATAATATATCAGACAGAAACAGAGGGAAGAAAAGATGGTGGAATAGATGGATGGAAGTGGTTGACGTTAAGTTGCATATATAATTGCCTCATGCGTGCACCGTCTTATCTATCTATTCCATATATGTATTGTATTGTATGAAAAAAGCTTAATATGCGCCATACAACTCAGAACACATAACTCTTGCAAGTAAAGAGAGAAAGAATCGCTTCTTGTAAATATATTGTACAGTGATAGAGTAGGTCTCTTGCGTGAGTTAGCGTCAATACATCAACTTGTAGTAGTAACCATCTTATCAACCTGTCAAGTATCACCTACTACTTCCCTTTTCCCTATATTAAAGCTCTTCCTTCACTCTTTTGGTACTAATCTTGCGTCATTCTTTCCCACTACTCTACAAATTATAACTTCTTCTTCTTTTACTAGATCTACTTGTTTATATAGTATATATTTTCTCCCTCTGCTTGTTGAGCTAAAAACCATAATCATGTATACTTTACGTCAAATCACCACTGATTCATTCATTAATTACTCTCTCAGAATCTGTGCTTATGACTGGATTCTGATGAACGAAGGCATGGCTGCAAAATCATTAAACGAAAGATACACAAGATGGTGTGGAAGTTATGGTAGAGAAATGGTGGTCCTTGGGAAAAAACACTAGACACGAGGGAGATCCCTTTGGTGGGGTGGCCCAAATGGGTGGGGGGCAAAGTGGGAAACAAGAATAAACCCTATTTGAGAACTTTGATGGTTTTGTTGAGGGGACAAAAGGCAGAAATTAGGGCAATAAATGGTGCAATATCAAAGACAGCCAACACTACTTGTGTATGTATACGGGGTTATTTAAGTGCACAAAACAATAATAATTCTCATGCAGCCATGTCCAAGAATCTCCTACTTCTTCTTCTTCTTCCATGAAAGCACTCAACAAGAAACGGAAGAAAAACAAAAAAGAATTTTTCTGAAAAAAAGAAAAGAAAAAGAAAGGGGTATACACCTTTCTTGTTGGCCATGTCTTTTTCCAAATATGAGCACTTTCCATTAATACCAGAAATCTTTTGTAAAGTACAATAAAAAAAAATAAAAAAAAGCAACAAGATAAAGATTTTGATAAGGAATAACCAATAAAGTAGACAAATATGCTTGCTAGTACTAAATGAAAAGGTGAAGCATGATTAGCATTAAAGAGAAGATAATGAACCATCCACCTTAATACAAAATGACAAACAGACCTAAAGAACAATTTAATGGGCATATCATTTCCCACTCCAAGTGCCACATACCTAACAATCGTTGGCCTTTAATTAAATAGAGTGATAAAATTTGGTAACAGAATCTTTCATTAACAACAAAATAATAAAAATAAAGATTTAAGTTCAGGATCTGCATTATACAAAGACTTAGTTAAATATATATCATTAATTATCAACCTATAACTACTACGTGAGTAGGCCTATGTTAAAATTAAAACATTCATCAGCTCAATAACCTCATACCCAAACAAGTTTAAAAAAAAAAAAAGAAAGAACCTGAGATTGAAGACCTCTTTGTCCTTCACCATGCAGATAGATAAAATCTTGTTTTTTAGGGTTTTCATTTCCCTTATAATTTAATGCCAAGAAGATATGGAAAAAAGGGGTTGATTTTGCCAACCCAAGAAGAAAGAATTACTCGTACTCGAAACACTAAGCTGGTATCCTTCAGAAGGGTAATGAAGTCTCAAGAGAAGCTTAGCTTGTGAAAGTGCAAAAGGACTTAAAGCAACATTGCTAAATCCACAGCTCCTCAACATTACTTCCCATGATCTGAATCTCTCGTGTCTTTCTCTTCTCTTATCTCCTTCCGCTGCTACTATATCTATAATTTCTCTCCCGAACCAAACTTGCTCCACTGTCATCCTCTCTCTACTGCTCGGTGGCAAAGTTGCTTCCAATGAATCAAACACAGCTGCATAATAAACCAAAGCCTCCACAAATCTTTGCAAAAAAAGTGGGTGATTATGATTTGCTTCTCTCTCCGCCAGCGTTACAACTTTAGGGTTCATGGATTTAATCCTATGCAAAAAGATCCTTAACTTTTCGCGGTCTTTCAAGAGCCTGTGAAGATAAAATACACAGTTGATTGCTAAAGTCTCATCAGGGAGAAGAACAATAGAAGAAATTATTGAAGGGTCATGATCATTGTCATTATTATTGGTGATCAAAAGAGGGTGAAACTGAAATCTAAGGCCTAAAGAGTGAGCGAATTTAGCTAAACGATCTCCGGTTCTACGAAGGGTATCGAGGTCATTTCCAGTACCGGTGATCCGAAGAGTTGGAGGAGGGTAACGATCAGCTAGTGCTTGCATTAACGGTGGCCATTGAACACCGTGATTAATATCAAAATCAACGATGTGGATTGCTTGTTGGTTATCGTTAATAGCTTCCAAAATGGCTTGATTAGCAGTTAGCTGAGTAAATCTAATAAAAGGGGTGACTTGGTTTAGGGAAAGATAGGATGACTGAAGTAGAGCTGAATCATTTGAACTTTCAACAACATTAGATGATGCATTAGGTGTCAAGGAATTAGTGGCTGAAGAGATCATATAACGGTTGAGGCGAAGGGAAAGTGCGCGAGTGAACTGATGGACTAATCTTTCAGTTGAATCACCAAAAGGGGAAGAGTTAGTTGATAAAATGGTGAGGAGTCTGTTTGCCGCCGAGAAATCGGACCGCGAGATTAACTCCGCGCAGCTAATGAGTAGTTGCCGGATTTGGATTGCAGGGGAAGTGGAACTCAATCTCCGCCGTTGATCATCAGCTTCTTCATCATGAGATTGAGATGATGAACCAAAGGATCCTAACATATCACTATTTCAGGTGAAAACCCTAGAAAGAGAAAGAAGAGAGAATATGCGTCTAATAAAAAGATAAAGTAGAGAGAGAGAGAGGACAAGGGGGTCTGGGGGTGTTTTCAATGATGGAGGAGGGGAAATTTATGGTTTTGGCATCTGAAATTAATATAGAGTTATCAGTAGCTAGGGAGAAGGGAAAGTTAGTACTATATGTGATTTCACATTTTCTTGGCTACAACATTAAGGAAGAAGAACCTCATTTCTCAGTTTTGTCAGAATTAATACTAAGTACAAATAAGGAAATGGTCTACACCACAAAGGATAATCTGACATATTTGATGAACCATAGCTCTTTAACAACTAATTAAGTACTAATACTAAATAGGTTCTATTTCAAGAATGAATGATTATAAGCTTACATCCTAAGTAGCTTTTGTGCATGTACTTAAGATGCCAAATATGAGAATTGAGTTGATAATGACTTTTGATTATGATAGAATCTATCTTGACCACAGTATGTGTGGGTTGTCCGTGTGGAACTTCACATTAGTCGGCCGACATATACTCGTAAATGCGTTTCTTTGTATCTTAATATTTTTTAAAATAATAAAAAATCTTAAGACAACTGAGCAACATTTTTTTTTCAATTAAGGCACTTTGTCCAAATATAGCACTAGATCAACATCTTGGTCTTGTAGATTCCAACTGCGACAATAAGGAATTTTTTTTATAAACGTCTTTGAAAACCATTTTATATTTCAAAAGGTAATGATATGATTCGGAATGATATAACACCAAAGTGCAGGTGATGATAATATGATTGCTAATTAAGCCAATCATTTCTATCAAAAGATCTTCCAAACGAGAGTTGAACAAAAAAAATTTGGACATTGACGCATAAAGTAGGTCATAACCTTTGCCGGGTAACTACCACACAAGGACGTCTCAATAAAATTTGAAAAGTTAAATTTTATAAGCGACTTTTTCTTTTCTTTTTGTCTATTCTGTATCTTACACAACATAATATTTAATATTTATATATATTTTTTCTTTTCGCTGTAGTTGTTTATAAACGATCAAACGAATCACAATTTTACGACCAAATTTGATCTTAGATTGAACAGTGACCTCGTCCTCGATTGGAATCTCGGTTTGAGTCCAGTCGTGAATGAAGAACATAACAAGTGAGAAAATTTTTTAACAGTAGTTAGAAGGCAAAAATAAACATTTATTTCTTTGAATTGCATATTACAGTGTGTCAGATCAAAAAAAACTTCCCCTTTTTGTAGCAGGAGAATTTCAGTCCCAGTATAAGTCTGAAAAAGGTAAAAATCATCTTTTTCGGTAGTTATTGATCCATAATTGTTACAGAACCAGATTCGCGTTGTAATATCCGGTTGAGGGCGATTATTCCCCCTATCCGTCATGCATAACCGTTTACCGCTTTTCCCGATGTCTAGGAGTCATACTCAGTCCGGGATGCATCGTTTTGCCGTGCTCGATGTTGGATATATAGTTCACTATTCCTTGGTCTCGATACGATGGGTCTTTGGCCTCGATTACAACCTCGTGGATCCGCACTCCCCCTTCGTTCTCTCATAGGGGAACCTGGATAGACATTGCTCGATTTTACCCGTACACAGATAGTCCCCTCTTTTTTCAGAGGGTAGATTTATCGAAACGACGAGAAGCAATAAATGAGCCCCGATTCCTTCCGTCGTACGTTACAATCAAGATGACGGGTCAATGAAACGTCCCATCAGTCGCGTCGTTCTAACTTCGGACATATGTCAGCCGCCGGTTGACTATCATCAAATATGAAACGTCATGCATTGATTGTCCTTCCTCTATAAAAGCTTTGACACCTTTTTCACTTCTCCACTTTCCGATTCTAGAGCTCCTTGATTTACCCTCGAATTCTTTACTTACCTTTAACTCCTTCAAATCTTCATACATTGCTCCTTAGATCTTCATACCCTCATCCTCAATCTTCATACATTCTCTTTGAATCTTCAACCCAGACCTTCATATTTTCATTCCATCTTCATATTTTTTTCTTCAAACCTTCATATTTTCTAGAACCTGATGGCAAAACCCTCCAAATTCGTGCCTCAGAAAACCGCTCCTTCATCTTCCAACCCGACCACAGAAGCCGAGGTGGCCATTCCTGAGGTAGCCCAGGAGCCTCCCTTTAAGAGCTTCGTACTCGGGGACTGCTCTATTGAGAACAACCTTAACGTCGAGAAGGCCTCCGGTCAACATGACCGAGGCGAGGGAGCATAGAGGTACATATGCTCCTTTACTGAGGAGACACTACCTATAGTTTGGGTAGAGTGTAATTAGGAGGGCAAGGATGTGGTCGTCCCCGGTCCCAACGAAGACATCACCACTCACGTGGAGGGGTACCTAAGTGTTTACACATACCCATTCACTCTCACCTTGGTGGACTCCATAATCCTCGACTTCTGCAAAAGGTACGAGGTCTGCCCCGGGAAGATTCACTCATCCTTTTGGAGGATCGTTATCCTCCTCCGACACTTTGTAAACAACAGCGAAGCACCTCGGTTCACCCTCGACCATCTGCTTCTTCTATATAGTCCCCGAATATTCTGAGGGGGTTGATCAAGCTCGTTTTCCAAACAAGCAAGGATCTATTCTCGAGCATCGACGAGGACCAAGATCGAGGTTGGCAGGGGAGGTTCGTTCGGGTGAAAATCGAAGACCTCATCCTCTCCGAATTTTTGCCGTTCCTCAAGAAGTGAAATGCATTTCGTAAGTCTTTTCCTTCCTGAGTATCTGGGATTCCCTTTAATTATTTTTCTAATTGCGTGTGTTTGCCATTGTGCAACTGTTGCCCAGGTACCGAATGTAGTCACCTGCTTCAAGGAGTGGATCGAGGGGATGTGCAAGCAGATGTCCTACTTCGAGCGCATGGAGCAAGCTCTCGATGGGCAAGGAGGAGGCCCGTTCCCATAGTGATGATTACCGATCACGCTCAACTATGTCTAATAAAAGACTAAACGGGCGTTGCAAATATAATCCGGGGTATTATGCCCAGAGTCGATCCC